>CAOLHI010004197.1:0-127219 GCA_948474755.1 Ctenosaura bakeri
TTGACTTTTTAGATATACATAATGAATATTCATATTCAGACCACAACACAGAAAACTCTTCCTGAGAGTGCCTTGGGCATTCACAAACAAGTAGCATTGGCATGAATCCAGTTCTATAGTGGTCCAGTAAATCCATCAGATCCCTAGTGAAGGCAGTGGAAGCTGCAGCTCTCATCCTTGACAATGCAACTGTCATTTTGCCAGAAAGACACATTACTCAGCCACGTTGTGAGAATGACTGTGGTAACAGCCTTTTCTGAGAACTATATCATTACAGAAGAACTGGAGATAAAAGCCAGAAAAGAGAGACTACAAGGGAGAACAGAATACCCTCACAGAAACACTGTGATTCATTGGCTGTTTACTTGTAGGTCAGAGACTTATGATCTGAGCACAGCAGGTCGATGTTACTTCACCCTGCTGTTATGGGGCAAGGTGCCCTCCATACTTGGACCATAGGCCACCTGCCTCAAGTTCCCTGGTTAAAAGAAAAATCTCTGAAAAATAAAATATTCTATGGTGTTGCATTCATTTGGTGTTAGTTTGGATCCAGATGCTGTTACTGCCTTATTTGTATAATGTTTCTCTGATTTACCTCCCTTCTTCTGTTTTGATTTAGCGATTGGCTTCCTTTTCCCCTTCCTGTCCAATGCTAGTGTGACATATTCCTGTAAACATACAGTGTGCCTTCTTGTCATTACATTCTTCTCTAGCGTTATTGTGAGATCTTATTTTTAGCACCTATTTTTAACACAGTAGTGTTTGCGTTCTAATAGGTACCATAAGAGGGCTTTTAAAAACAAAACAAAAATGTTGTTTGCTTACTTACATTGGCATAAGTATGAGTGAGGGACTTTGTGCATAGTGCTGTTAATAAACATCTATCATAATAGGAGCATTTCTTTCTGGGCCATATGGACATGCTGGTGATGCAAAACCAAAAAACAGCAGAGGGACACAACAATATATAGGGGGAAGTGAGGAGACAGGACGCTTAGTAATGAACCTTTACATTAGGGTGGGGTGTCTGACAAAATAACCAGAGTGTTTGCTTTTACTCCATGACATATTTAAGTATTTAAGTAATAGAAAGGGGGGCAGGTGGGGTGGAGCAGATCTGGCTGTTAGTCTTGAATGTTAAGGACCATCTTCTGGTCTGAACTCAGTGAGGGTAGTTTGAGAATCATGTGACCATTCTTAAGGCAGAACTGATTTTAAAATTATGTATAGTATTGTAACTGAGAGCAGATCTGAGCGATGCTGATTCTCTGGAGAAAGCCTGGTGATGCATTTTACTTCAATCTTATTTCTTCAGAAGAGCGGCCAGCCATTAAGGAAGTTTCTCAGGAGCCATCTGAATCAATCCCAGAGTATACTGCTGAAGAAGAGAGAGAGGACAACAGGTTGTGGAGAACTGTTGTCATTGGAGACCAGGAACAGAGGATCGATATGAAAACGATTGAACCATATAAAAAAGTCATTTCTCATGGAGGTAGGAAGACTCTAAATTCATTGCTGCGCTCATGTGGGACAAAAAAAGAAAAAAAAAGAACTCCAAAACATTGGAAAATGCTCTTTTTGGAAATACCCTTAATGCCATTGGAACCAATTCAGAATTTGTTTCCTGTTGAAGAAACAGGCTGGACTGAAAGGGGCAGATGGGGATTTCTACAGTGAATTGTTTGACTGTGCAAAGGTCTGTTCTGTAATGTTAACAGCAATACATTTACCATACAGAATATATTATTCCATGATCAATTAAATACTTTCATTTGTGTATAAAATGCTAAGTTTTCCAGATCCAGCATTCCTGTTACAAGCAAAATGCAGGATTTCACAATCTCTTATGTTTAACCATAGATTTAAACCTAACCTTTTATGTATGAACAGTAACAATGACATTGGACTCAGTTTGCTTATTCTGACACAACTGGTCTGAAGTTAGAATTGCACAGTGTGTATGGTTTCAGGATAACAGTCAAGAGGTTCTTCTCCGAGCTTCTAGGTCTTATTTGTCCCACGCCGCCCAAGCATCGCAGGTGGCGGGGGGGATGGCATTTGCCGCCCTCCCGCGATGCGAGATCGCTCGCAGTGGCCGATGGGAGGAGGCGGGGGCTGGGCTTGGTATTTAGAGCCCGCCCTGCCTCTCCGGGGTAATTGGCTTCACAGGGTGGTGTCTTAATTTGGTATTAATTAGGTTGACACTACTTGCATAATCGTGTAGGCCGGCAAGGGGGGGGCTTAAGGTTCGGCATGTACCTATGGCACCCCCTTTTTGGGGTGGAGGATAAATCCTATCCTTGGGGAGGGCCCTAGGATCACCCCACTTGCTGCGCAGCAGGGGGTGGGCCTTGGGGCTCACCTTCCAGACAAGGGCTGGCCAAAAGTCATTGTGCACCTTCAGCGGTTGGCTTTGGGGCCCGGTATCTCGCTCAACGGGCAAGGGGAGATGGTCAGGAGCTGCCTCTTGACCCTAGTCCGAAGATGCTGTAGACCCCCCCCCTTTTCCTCAGGTCAGAAACGCAAGTTCATGTTCAAGTTTAAGTTCAAGTTTAAGTTCACCCCTTGTTAATTAGGCATATTAATAAATTGCCCTAGTTCAACCCAAGCTCTGTCTGCGATCTCATTATTTCATGGGTAGGGCGGCAAACATCAAGATACTGCATCTACTTTCTAAAATGCCAGGGAAATAGGAGAAATAATATATCACAAATATCCACATTTCCAGTTCTCCCTTGGTCCCCTTGGCTTGACAGAGATCAGTGTCCCTGAAGCCTCATCCCTGAGAATTCTTTATGATGCATGACCTGATGTCCTGGAACATGAGGGCAAATAAGAATATTCTTGAGCATGTCCAGAGCACCGCCGATTACCCTTAGCCAGTTCTGATACTTCTGGGATTAGCAGGAAAGCGTCCCAGGCAAGCAAAAACCTGAATTAATTTCCTGAATTTTACTAGTGAACTAATGAGCATAACAGCAAGTTTAAAAATATATATTCCAGTAGCAGGTTAAAATTTCTTTCTGTTAAGCATGACTAAAGAAATGCCACATTGCACATAATTATTTGGCTTTATGTGAGATTACTGGCTGGCAAGATTACAGTCAGCTCATGTAATTGTAAAGCCACATCTGCCAAAGTGTACAGGCTCTGCTAGCTCAGAGCCATTTGGAAGGAAAGACCTATGACAGCACCATATGATGGCAACTGCATCGTGAGTCCCTGAGGATTTGCTCATTTATATAACAATGAAAATCCATTTACAAGGTTTACAAGAAGCAGAATGCTTTTGTTTGCTTGTTTGTTTTTTAAAGGGGAGTATTAACTTGTAATATAATCTACCTTGCTCAAACTTTTGTTTTATGCTATTTTTATTTTCAGCTTCTTTGGTGAAATTCTTGTTAACTCCCCAATGTTTAATAGATTTAAAATGGTTCCTCCTAATTCTTGTCTGGAAGGGTGTGGCTCATTTGGTGTTAGCAATCCTTGCACATGGGCCCACTAAAATAATAAATTTGGTGTTTTCCAAACCAAGTAAGGCACCAGATCCTGTCTGGTCTTGGAAACTAAGAAAGGTTGACCTCAGTTAGGACCTGCATGGGAAAATGACAACTGTCGGCTGTATTTCAGAGGGAGCAACTGGCAAAACCACCTCTGAGTATTGCTTGCTAAGAACACCCTAATTTGACAAGCAACTTAAAGGCGCGCACACACACACACACCACCAGTCTCTAAAATATGGCCTTTCAACTAGCTGTTCCACCAGTATGATGGCAGAGAAGGTGATGCATGAAGTAGAGGGTGACTCTAAGAATTTAAACCACTTTGAACCCATCTGCTCTACTCTCATTCTGGCTAGGATATTATACTTGCTATAGAATGGAGGTGTTCCAAATGTGGAAAGAACGTGAAGTCTCTGGAAGCTTTGCTATGTACCAAAGCTTGGTGCCTTCATATATTTTAATTCATGTTTCTAGCTCTTGTATCTTATTTTATTAGTCACTGTTTTCATTTAGCAGTTCTAGGGAGTTTCTCATTTATAGTTTACTCTTTAGTCTTTCTCAGGTTTGTATGAGATGTGTCTCCAACTGGGTCAGGCTAACATGGAGGTACCAACTGTGTGAAACAGCCCCTTCCAGGTATATATGCAGTTAGTACAATTCTCAGAGTGGAAGAGGCTTGACAAAAATGGCTGTCAGTCTCATGAGAACTGAGAAAGCTTTTTATGTACCTGTAATGTAGAGGTGCTGGCTCACACAAATGGCATCTTTATAGTAGTTTAGCAGGGGTGTTACACAGGCTTGGGCAATAGCTTAGTGTGATCACATAGATGGGCTGGTCCATGATGCTGCACAGGTACTCAGATGGGTGTAGCAGAACTGCATTGAGTACAAGTCTTCCATTTCTAAGATTAGCTGTTTATGTAAGGACCTGTCTTTGCTTTTGTTCTCTTAGTTCATCTATGTCCAAGTTGCAAACTTACCAGGTTTTGCTCAAGACCTGCAGAATTTTAGGTGGGAAAAGGCTATTTATCACTTTCTTCCATGAGAAAGGTCACTCTGGCAAAGATAACATTCACAGATATTATGAGACACTCAAATTAAATGCTAAAGGTGCAGCTCTTTGGGTATAGGCTTTTATTTGACTAAATGCCAAGTTGGTCAGGTGCAGCAAACTAACTCCTGAGGAGCCATTCTCCAACAGAGTCTTACCTGTGGTGATAGCACCACCATCATTTTAGCAGGGAGCTGCAATCTGCCATATGAAATATCCATGCCCATGGTGGATATTTCAGGGTGGGCAATTTTAAGTGGCTGATTCCTGATTGCCTGCAGACGTCTGATGCTGTTGCTGGGTAAGCCCAGTTAAGGTAAGGTAGGAGGGTTAATTGTTGACCTCAATTCCAGAGCAGGCTGATTTGGGTCTTGAGTCTGCACATACTCATAAAGGTGGATCTTTGAGCTGTCAGAATTATATTGCTTAAGGAGCTGTAGATTGTTATGCACTTTTTTTCCAGTTTGTAAAGAAATGTATCATGACAATTAGGCTATCTGAGATTTGATAACAGCAGTCTGATACATTGGCTCTTAAGATTTCAGATAAATAGATTTAATCTTTGTGGCCTGCCAGATTGTGTTCTTGACTTTTCCCTGTTAAACATCTTTTGTAAAACACAAATGCATTTTTTTGTTTCCTTCACAGGATACTATGGTGATGGTCTAAATGCCATCATTGTGTTTACTGCATGTTTTCTACCAGACAGCAGCCGAGCTGATTACCACTATGTCATGGAAAACCTTTTCTTGTAAGTGATGGGAACAATGTGATCAAGTCTTGAGAGCTGATACCTATAACTTTGTAGCAATAAGTAATTACTATTTAACTGAGATAAATTGTATGTTTAAATGTGACATGAAACCTCATGAATATGCTTCTTTGACATTTAATTCTTCTTAGTGAAAAAAGTACTTGATTTGAAACAAACTAAGATCTGAACATGGTAGTCATCTTCATGCCCTACTGTGATTATTCACCAAGGTTTGTAATACATCTCTGCTGCTTGTTTCAGGTTTAAATCACTCAGAGCTGATTGACCAAGACTGGCTCTAGCTTTTGATTTTTTTTTTTTTTGCACTGTTAATAATGTAGGGAGTTTCCTCTTACTGTGAACTTTTGCAGGGTTATTCACAAATTTTGTTCATGAGAGCACATACATAAAGCCAGTAAACACCTCTTACCAGTTCTTGGCCATGCCTATCCACTAGATCAGAGATGAGGAAAGTATAATCTACAGGCTACATGCAACCTCCGAATCCATTTTGGCATCCTGTGAAGCTCCTTAGGAGTCAACAGAAGCCTCCCAGACCACTTTAAAAAGAAATCTAGCATCATTTTCTACCTGAAAAATGTGCCAAACCACAACAAAAAGCTCACAAACAAACTGGGTATCAGTTCCCACCCACCCCCAAATCCACAATTTCTCCAAGCCTTCAGCTGACATTCTGTTCAACAATTATGTAAGCTGTACTTGTAACTGGGGAAGATTCAAGTTGTTGTTGCTGTTGTTATCTTTATTTATACCCTGCTTTTCTCCTTGAGAAAAGTTCACAGTTTTGAATGACCAGGTGTCACTCCCCCGCCCCCGCACACACACCTACTTTTACAGCATGGTAGTTAGTGCCCTGACTAAAGCATTTCTGAGGTGCTGGAGGTTAGGTCACTGGGAAATGACAGCAGGAATCCTGTTGGCCGGTCCCAAATAGGGTAGGCTCACTGAATCATGTGTCAAATAATGAGTTGACACATAAGTAAATCCACTTGATTCAATGGTTCTACCCTGTTTAGGACTAACAATACGATCTAAGCTAAATGTCTGTAGCCCTCTCCCAGACATCAGACACATCCAAATAAGCAGTGGTAGCAGGATCTTGAAGGGTTTCTCCAGCTGTCTGTTCTTAATTCACCCTGTGACCAGAGAGTGCTGTAGATGAACATTTCCCAGTGCTCCAATTTGTAGGACCTCAGATATTTTAGTTGGGGTATTTCCAGGCTGCAAAGGTAGTTTTGTTGTGGGATGACATCATCAGACTTAACTTCGATGAAAGAACACCATTGTTGTAGTTACATTGATGATGCAAGGTCTTGGCTCTGATTTTGGTCTGTGGATTAGTTGAAAATGTTACCAGAAATGACCTGATGTCACATCTAGTCCTCCCAGATGTGCAGGTGTGGTTTGCAGGAAGATCACAGGGGTGCCAGCCCCCCAGGTTTTCTGCTTGATGCAGGAGCCAAACTTTAGTATATCATGAAAGAGTGGGAAAGCCTTTGTAGTGGTTTAGCAGAAATGTTAGTGAATGCACATAATTGTTACCAACATGCATAGGATTGCCAGGTGTCCCCAGTTGTCATACAGGCCTCTGATGACTTTGGCAATGACCAGATCTCATACACAGTGAAGTCATTCTAAATTGTTTCACATTAAGTGTTGTAGCCCAAAATCTAGTTGTCAGGCCCAACTAAAGTAAGTCTATTGGAATCAATTGGAACTTGGTAAATCAATACTTACATAGGTTTCTTTGATTCAATGGACTAACAATTGGATTTAGGCCAATTATTCTTGCTAGTTTATAAAAAATAATTGACGATGAACAACCCTGGCTCTTAATCCTCTATACTGACATGGAAGCTACTTATCTGTTACTTCTTTCTGTGTCACTTGGTTAGCATAGAAGGAAGGAACCAACTGGGAGAAGTGAATTCATGGTAGAAAACCTGGATATATGCTCCTGTCCTTTTTGCAACTGTTATGTATGAATGGAGCGTAGTTTTATTTTGAATAAATATTGTCTTCCTTAAGCTGCATCTAATCTCTCACTGATGAAACAATAAGCAACCTTACCATAGTAATAAAATTTCAGTCGCAAAGGCAGATTATACTGTGGATGAAGTACAGGGAACTGGTCCATGTTTTAATTTGTAAGCTGTTGTGCACCATGCATCATGTCCAGCACTCACTTTCTAGCAGCCCTGGGAAGGAGGCAAATACCTACATGTCCTGCTGTATTCTCCAGTTCTCTGTCTTGAAGGTCAAAATTAACATGAATGTCTCACATTCCTAAAGGGGTCTGTTCGAATTTTGACCTCTGCCATCTAGCTCCTTGGCATGAGATTGGAATGGAACATGTACCAACAGAATCCTACTGATTACAGGTTAAGTTTCTGGAAACTTTATTCACTGTTCATAAGATCGTGTTATGTGGGTTTTAATTTAGAACTCATTGAAGAGTTATTACTCCCCCTACTTCTTTCATTTATTGTTTCCACTTTTTCTTTCCTTTTCAGATATGTAATAAGTACTTTGGAGCTCATGGTAGCTGAAGACTATATGGTTGTTTACTTGAATGGAGCGACTCCAAGGAGAAGAATGCCAGGCCTTGGTTGGATGAAAAGATGTTATCAGATGATTGATAGGCGGTGTGTGGACTACTGCTTGCTTTCTCAGTATTCTCTTTGGGCAGTATTCTCACAGTTATAGCATTATGATTCTGCTTTAACTGCCATGCCTTCATCCTGTGGAATCCTAGGATTTACAATTTGGTGAGGCAGTATTGCTCCCTGGTTGAGAATTCGCAGTACTCATTCCTAAACTGCAAATCCCAGGATTGCATTGGATGAACCATGGTAATTAAAGTGGAATAATAATACCATAATCATGTATTGTAAAAGGGCTCTTGATTAGCAAAGTCAGATGGATGTAAAAGCTGATGCTGAAGTCACTGAGTGACTGGTAGTGATGCCATGTAGAGAAACAGAAGTTGAACTTCACATGCAAAAACATGAATTGACATGTCTCACTTTTGCTGAACTATTTCCAGTGCTACACCAAAGATGGGTATCATGTAGGCTACATGCTATGTGCAGTTCCCAAAACAATCTTAGAGCCTTCATAGACCTTCTAAGATGCCCTTGTACTACATCCCCCCTTTTTTTTTTGGAAGCTTCCAAAAGCATAGAAGCTTTCCTATGACTTGTTTTGAAACCAACCCTCTGCCTTCAAAAAGAGGGATTACAAAAGAAAAGGATTTCTGGCTATTTGGGGTTTAGTTGGGAGGGGTGAGTTTTGCCTGCAGCAGGTCCATTGTATGCATTAATATACATGTTTTTGCTTACCATTAAACAGTGAGAAAATGCCTTTTTTATAATCGTTTGTCAAAATTGCATGGATCTCTGCCTGCCAGTGTGTGCATGTGATTGGCATGATTGATGTTTTTCTTGGCCATATTACTCAAGTTGAAGCTCTTTAAAATATGTTTTCTTTTCAAACACAGGTTAAGAAAGAATTTGAAGTCCTTCATCATTGTTCATCCCTCTTGGTTTATCAGAACAATTCTAGCAGTAACACGGCCCTTTATAAGGTATCAGTCCAGAACATTAAGAAGTCTATTGAACTTATGTCTAGTCAAATGTCTATCTGTATAGAACTATTTGTACTGTATAGAAGAAAAAAACAGGCATGACATTGGGAAAGATGTCAAGCGGGATTACATAAAACCATTTCTTCAAAAGAACTCCAGTAACAGCTACAGTAGTTCAGTGGTGAGCAATGAGCTAAGCCCTTGTGAAAATCTGCGTACTCAGTAGGTTTCTTACCTACATTCTCATCTTTTAGTCTCACTGTCCACCCTTTCTGCAGTCGCAGTCAGTGAGGTATAATAGTTTGAGTTGGGCTAGAACAGTGGAAGGCCAGCGTTCAAATCTCCACTAGGCCATGGAAACCCACCGGGTGACTTTGGGCAAATCACACGCTTTCAGTCTCAGAGGAAGGTGAAGACAAGCCCCTCTGAACAAGTCTGGAAAGAAAACCCTGCAATAGTTACTCTCAGAATCACCATAAGTCAGAAAGAATATGAAGCTGCATAGCAACAACCCTGCTTTACAAGTTTTATGTGAAGTCTGCGAAGGATAACTTTGCGAATTCATAAACTCTCCAATATATGAATTATGTTTGTGTGTATCTGTATGTGTATCATCCTTAGGGAAGCTTATATGTGAAATCTGTAATAAGTGGCTGATTTGGACTATAATCCTATATACATTTACCTGTGAGTAAATTCCATTGACTAACTGCAACTTACTCATTGCAGGTTGCTTCTGAATTGATATGTATAGGGTTGCACTGCTAGCTATCTGTTACTGAGTGTGGACCTAATATGATATGCAATTTCTTGCACTTTTGTATGTGCCTGTTACTTAATTAACTAATGGTACTTTTATGTTCCAGCTCAAAATTCAGCAGTAAGATACAATATGTCAGCACTTTGGCAGAGCTCAGTGAATTAATTCCAATGGAATATGTAAATATCCCAGAAAGTATTGTCAAGTAAGTGGAGAAAGTAATTATGAGATAATGTTACCTCTGTGAAATTTAAGCATTGTTATAGTTTTATGGCGATATACTTGTTTATTTCAAAAAACAGATTTTCCTATTTAATTATTGCCAATATTATCAAAATTTACAAGATTTTGATCAGAAATGAAAATGAAAAACTTTATGTACAGAACATTGAACACCTTAGGGTGTCAACATTAGAAATAGTTGAATTAACAGCACTGTTTCATATTCCTGTTGACTTTTCATAAATTCAGAAATGCTGCAGATTTTGCAATGATTTCATTAGCAAAACTAAAAATGAGGAACGTTCATGTTAATAGTCTCCTGCTAAATTCTGTAGAGGCCGGTATGAGATGCAGTATATATATGCCATTTCCTCACTTCACTGTTACAGTGCTATTATTTCATTTTCGACATCCTGTGAAATTTTGAGATTTGCAGTTTAGGGAAGGGCCTTTAGAATTCTCAGCCAGAGAGCTCTTTGACATCAATAAACTACAAACCTGAGAATTCCACAGGATGTTGAAAGTGGAATAGCAACACTATAACAGTATAGTGCGGAATGGCCATAGTCACTTGGATTCAGGATCTTCCTTCCATGAATGTATGTATTTCTTTCATCCACCAGAGACTTCCCATTCACTGGACTATTTCCTCTAGTGGAACGGGGAGGGAATGACTTCTGGTTATTCCTTTTTCTGTTAACTGATTCCCTCCCAATCCCCTCAAAATCTGCTCTGGAGCATTGGAACACTCTCCAGAGTAGATGAGGAAATTGTGCTGTGGCTGCAGAGGGAGGGCAGCATCAGGAAATATTGGCCCTCCCAATGTCTCTGCTTGTGGAATCATTCTGAGAAGATCTATACTCAAGGTGTGTTCTTGAGTGCAAAGAGAAGGCAGAGGGAGGGTGAGGAGAAAAAAAGGAGGAGGAAGCAACCCTTTATTTAGAAAATATGGTGAGGATCTTTTTCCATTTTCATAAGATGCCTTGACAATATGGAGAAAAGTTTACTCATATTTGAAAATTTTACTTTCTTCCTCATTGAAAATGATGAAGTCGAAGCCATGTGTTAAGAAAACCCACCATTGCACAGGATAAAAGGCAGAACACAAAATGAATTTTTGTCTGAATGGAAGTGGTTGATTGATTTCTTAAGAAAGAATGAAGGTGATCTGGTGACAATAGATTTTGATACTTAAAATCTATATTACTGTATGATAAGTGTAAAAGTAGATTTCGAAGATGTATTCTATTTGTAGTTTTACTTTCTTTTATATAGATGATTATTATCTTTCAGTGATTGATCATTAGTATAAAGTAATCTAGAATAAGTTAACAATGAATTATGAACATGAGAGACTAAGTAAAGAAATAATTAAAATGATAAGTGATAAGCAACAATTAATAATTATGGGATTAAATAAATGACATAATAGGTAAGTGTAAATGTTTAAGCAATACAAACTGTTTGCAACAAAGGTGGGCACTAATTTTAGTTATGTTTTGTTAGTATTTGTTTTAGGTATGTGTAGATTAGGATGGCTGTTGGTGTGTATATGGCTGTATTTTTTGGTGTTTTGAATGTTTGATTTGTGTTGGGTTTTTTAACTTAAGAAAAAGAAAGAAAACGCACTATTATAAATCAAGAGACATCCTTTATCCAAGCTTGTTTCAGCACAATGTGATAAATGGATAACTCATTTGATACATGCAAGCTGTGACTAAATATATTTTAGAAAAGGTGATGGAACTTACAAACAATCACTCTTGGCCCTTACAAGTTTGAGCTATGGTCGTAATGATCCCAGATGGGAACATGAACCTCACTTGTGTCAAAACAGACCTCCAGCCAATTGAACAAAGTTCAGCTGAGCCTAACTTTTTGTGAATTTAAATGCATATATTAACATACTTCTGCATTCATATCAGCTATATGTGTAAAATACTGCTTCATTGTAGGTCTCTTCTGCTAGTCCAGGAAATATTTTTCTGCTGCTGGTTGAAGTATATAAATCACCAGAGTAAAGCAAACACAATTCCTCCTTAGAATATAAATGATTTCCTTGCCCTTCATCCATATGAAGGAGTCATCCTCAGATCTGCAAAGCTCTCATGGAGGAAAGGGCATGAAAGACATACCATGCTGGCTGTTTTCTTCTGCAGGTTATCAGCTACAATTTTGCTGTTAAAACTAACTGACTTTGAAATAGGGTTTCTTGTTAATGGTTGATGTAGCAGTGAACATTTGGGATAAATGTGACAGTTGTATATGTTATTTGACCTCATATGTTTTTATGCTTCATTCACTTTTACCTTGCAAGGTATGATGAAGAAATGTCTTTACAGAGAAGAGTAAGGTAATACTCTTGCTCTGCTGCAGCTTTGTGCTGATGTTTCTAACAGAGTGGATAAGTCTTCTGTTTCAGGGTTTCAGCATCTAGTAATCTCATAGCTCATAACTCTTTGCATTGACACTCCACTTCTGGGCTATTGAGATCAATTTATTTATAAATGGAAACAACTTGGAAGCAAAGGGTGGGGGTGGGGAAGGAGCCTTGTGACACCTTTAAGATAAGCATATTTATATTAACATAAGCTTTCATGGATAAAAATCTTCCCTAAAGGCACTAATGGAACACAATATTCAAATCTCAGACATGCATGGAGAGTTTCCTACATAGGGAAAGAAGAAATGGACACATATCTGGCATCAGAAATGCCAATACACAGCTACCGGTACCAGAGCACTTCAGTCTCCCAGGACACTGTGGGCTTTGTCACACACGGCAGATGAATCACACGTCAGGATAATAGCTTCTTTGCCTGGGACTTATGACATTACCTCATTCTACTTCTGTTGTTCTCCCAGCAGGAGACCACTTACCAGCCTCATGTGATACAGTCCTCTGTCATTGATTTCAAAATGGCTTTTGTAGAACAGAGCCAGGGTGGTGTAGTGGTTTAAGTGTTCGACTAAGACACTAGGAGACCAGAGTTTGAATCCCCACTCAGCCATGGAAACCCACTGGGTGTCCTTGGGTAAGTCACCCTCTTTCAGCCTCAGAGGAAGGCAAGGCCAAAACACCTCTGAACAAACCTTGCTGAGAAAATCCTGTGATAGGTTTGCCATAAGTCAGAAATGTCTTGAAGGCACACAACAACACTAATAAGTTGAGGAATAAGGCATTTCAGAGAAATTTATAAAGGAAAACAATTAACTTGAGTACATTTATAGTTTCCAATCTGTGAGCAGAGGACAGTATTAATGGCCTCTTGGTATATATTAAGGCTGTTTTCAATTATAGGTCTGGATATAACCGTTTTTTCCTTCTTCAGGAAGAAAGAAGACTCTCTGCCTTGAATAGAGCTATCTATCTTCAGAGACAATTGACAACCTAGCAAACCAGTGCTTTATAGTAGATATGTCAATATATTTACTGTAAATCAGCCCTTTCAAGGTTTATGACCAGTCTTAAAGGTGTCACAGATGTCTCCCCCTCCCCTACCCATTTTATACTGAAACAGACTAATTCAGCTATATGCTTTTTAAAAGCTGGGAAAAGTTACTTTTCTGGAGTATAATTCCCTAAACCACCCAGCCAGCATGTCCAGAGGCCATGTTAGTTGGGAGGTGTAGTCCAAAAAAATTATTTCCCTGAACTCTGTAGCCAAAGTCTGCTAAACTGGGAATATTCAGAGTGTGGCTTCATCTACAACTAAGTTTAGTTTATTTAGTCAAAGCACTCTTGCCAGCTTTGTAAAGCATGCATGCAGCAGATTCTTGCTATAGCTTTACATGCCTGTTTCCAGGTAAACCAAATTAGAGAGAGGAAGTAAAAGAAATGACACTATATTGACTTTGCTTGATACTTGCTCTGCTTTTCCCTTGCTTCTGTCTTATGCTGTGCTTGCTTCTTCTTCCTGACCACCCCTGAAACATCAATAACTTTTACTCATGCAGACTGGATGAAGAGCTGAGAGAAGCATCAGCAAAGTAAGACAGCATTCTGGTAATCGATGGCATTATAGTTCTGTACTGGAAGGAAAATAATTCATGGTACATTCTGTCCTTATCTGCTGAGAAACAAACCTCTGAGCTGCCAAGTACACAGTACATGTATGTGGCTGCAGTCTAACAGAACCATCTTAGAAGTGATAGTGGTGTGCATGTTGGACTAGGACACAGGGAGCCCAAGGTTCAAATCCCCATTCAACCATGGAAAGCCACTGGGTGGCTTTCTCTCTCTGCCTAAGGGGAAGGCAAGGCCAAACTGCCTCTGAACAAGTTCTGCCAAGAAAATCCCTGTGATAGGTTTGCCTTAGGGTGACTGTAAGTCACACAACACTAGAGGGAACTGAACAACAATAGACACTTTAGCTGGGGAATTCTGAGAGTTGCAGTCCAAAAAGGTAACCCTTCCAAACTTTGAATTGAATTGTAGGTACATCACAATTTCAACAAGCCCCATAAAGTCATCATTATTATAGAGAAGATATAATATTTCAGAGCCATGATTGTCATAGGCAGTTTGCATTCAGCTTTGAAAACTAAAGAAAACTAATACAGCTGTTCACCAACTAAAACCCTTGTCCTGAGTCTTGGCATTTCAGGGAGAGCCAGATTGATTCCTCAGGTCTTAAGAGTACATGCAACCATTTTAATATGAAGCAATTCCACTTGAAGTTTCCTCAGTGAAATTACATGGTACCACATCAAAATATAAGTTTCACTGAAATCAGTGGAACCTTTCTTCTAATCAAATGTGCTGCAATGACAGCTTCCAAAGGTATCTTTAAATGATCTACTCTGTTGACATTTTACTTAAGATGGTTTATCTTTTTAAAAAGATCCATCATTGAGTTTTATAAAAACAAACGTGTTTTGAATAATGCAGAATAATTTACTTAGCTAAGTTGAACTCTAATGCAACATCTGGCAAATTGAAAATAGAGACTTCCTGGAAAGTCAGATGATCCTGTTGCTATACTCTAAACAAATGTCGGGAACTACTATGCATTATCCAAAGAATATAAACCCACTGACTTCCCGTTGTCATAAATAGTCGTTTATGCTCAAGAAAAATATGATTACATATAATAGCATATGGTGTCAGAAGGATCATTAAATGTGACATTGAAAAGAACTGAAAAGAGTTTTACACTGGAAGAAGGGGTTTGGCTGTGCTTTGGCTGTCAAAACAATTGCATGAGCTTTTGCAATCCCAAAATTTAGCCTTTGCTTCCTTGGAGATTTGCTGGTGATACTGTTGTAGAAGCTTTGTGGATCATAATAGCTATTTAAAACTGCTGAAATATTACCTTCTGGTACAGTATTGAATTATAGGTACTCAATCGCAAAAGCGGTATCCAATTTGAATGATACCTAGAATGGCTTATACCATATTAGATTTAGTTGTGTTCTAGGAAGGCAATTAGAGCAAAACCCAAACACTGAACTCCCAGTACAATAGATTATATCCTCTTTCAAGCTTTGTAGACTGCACCCACCTAGCTGCCGCCATAGTACCATCTTGGTTGTATGTTTTCCCCTTTCAACCTAATGTGATATTAGGTTTGCCTTGCTGCTATATTGCAATGGGTGGTGGTGGCTAGTATGGGTACAGCAGCACTGACCCCCCAAGAGATGTAGACATCAAGGTATCCCATTACATGTACAGAACCTTTGCATATTTTCTACCCTGCTCTAAAGATGGAATTACACAAGCATGCTTTTCTTATAACTTGAACCTGCCTATGCTCCAAAAGTAAGTCCTTTTGAGTACAGTAAGACTTACTCCAAGACAACAGTCTTTAGGACTGGGTCATTAATATATTTAAAATAGGAAACTGCTTTCTATTGTTTTTATGAAAAATTGAGTCCAGAAAAATGTGAGGTTCTTTCTACAAGCCATAAAGAGTTTTGAAGCATCTTTAAAAACCAGGAAGTTTATTGTGATATCTGCTTTTATCGGGGCGTTGGGGGAACATTTCCTTTTTTCTCCGTAGTCATGGTATATATACCTAATTACCTACCTGCTTAGATGTAGATTTAATTCATCTAATGAGCTAAGTTTGGCTCATGAAAACTCATCTTATAGTACATTTGTTATGTTGTTTAAAGTAAATAAGTTATGTCTCCAGACACTGAAAAAGAACAAAGAGAGAGATTGAGAGATAAAGTTAGTTTATTGCTTTTCATTTTCCCTTCAGAGCAAGCTGTCTTTCAAATGAGCCAGAAATTACTTCAGTCCAGCAGGAGTAAGAATTTACTATTAAAGGTGTCATTCTATATGATTATTATTCCATGAGCATGCAGTGCAAAAGACATTGACAAACTGGGTAAACTCCAGGTAGTATCTTCCACATCCACCTTTTTATATGCTCCGTTTTGGACTGAGACTCAAGTCTTGTTCAGCAAAAAGCTACTAATTTTTAGTGTGGCTGTCTGCATTGCTGTCAGAATGCAGTCATGCACATTTAGGTAATGTGTGCTAACCACGCATAAAAACAGTTCCCTATGATGTTGCAGTTTTGCACTGATGAACATCATTTTTATTATATCCTTCTGGAGTCTACTCAGCCCATCTTTTTGTTTATCTCCTTACCCTTTTGTATACTTTCCAAAACCTTTCATCCATTTGGTTTCATTTGCCTGTTTTTTGTGGTCTGGAGAGCAAATAGAACATACTTCTGACAAAAAGCAGAAGTATTTTGCATGTTTACAGTTTCATCTTCTAGATCAAAAAGCATGTGTGCAGAAGAAAAGTGCAGCAAACTTTATGGCCATTTCCGCGCTACACTCTTATAGCATGATTATTCCACTTTCAACATCCTGTGGAATCCTGGGGTTTGCAGCTTAGGGAGGGGCCAGCCGGATGTTGAAAGTGGAATAATCGCGCTATAAGAGTGTAGTGTGCAAATGGCCTAAGCTGTTTTCTGGGGCCCAGAGTTGTGCAACTTTACATTAGATTGTTACTGATATAATACCGTAATTAAATGTTTATGCCAGCCTGAAGATCTTGCAGCCCTCCAGATATTTTGGACTACAAATTACATCATCCCTAACATTGACCATAGTGCCATCAACTGATAGGAGTTGTAATGTATTGCTAGGGATATAAGCTGTTGCTTTTCTCAAAATGGCATGTTTCTCTTCTCACTTGTGACACAGTGAAATATTTCTTCCTCTGTTTTTCAGGAATTCTCATGTTTGTGAGAATGATTTTTGTGCGAATATTGGAACTGTGCCATTGTACAAGACTGCAATAGTTGACATAGTTAATGGCATAAAGCTATTACCTTTTTCATCAGTCAGTCTTTTACCAGTCTTTTAAATGAATCAAGTTTTTTTACATGAAGTGTCCAGGTCTTCTGCATTTGCTCTCTGTATGTGTTTTGTTTCACAGAGGGAAAAACAAGCAGTTTTGTATAGACGTATTTTGCATAAACACTTCTCGTCTTGTTTTCATGCTGGAGGCAAGAACTCTTATGAAGACTCATGATTTCAATGTTATTGAAAAAATATAATAAAAATAATGTTGTGACTATTCTTCACTTCTTCAGTTTATTCCTTTGCTACTATAAACTAATTGTTTTTCAATGGATACGTATAAGCTGTTTTTATATACTTATATCTACTACTGAAACAAACTTACCCTTGAGTGACTGTATCCATTTTTGTCATGATGTTTAAGGTGTTGTTTTTTTCTTTTAAAGTAGCCATCATGATACTGTCCGAGGGAATAAGAGTATCAAACTCTGCATGTCATTTCTGTTCCATTGCATGCTTGTTTGTACTGAGAAACTGAAGGGAAAAATTGGCTCAAAAGACAGCAGTACATTCAGCCCCTGGGATGGTTGAGCTGTATTTAAGATATAGGGCAAAGTGAGGAAGGTATGCTGATGGAGTACAAAAATGGCCAGCAAATTTCAGAGATGACTTGTGTATTTAAACCAGGAAAGTCAGGATAGTAGCCAGATGGGACACTGCTCAGGGGATCTATGTGTGCATGCTTCCCTGTGTTCTTTAGAGCAGTGGTTCTTAATCTGGGATCCAGGGACCCCTGGAGGTACATGGAGCCCTCACAAGGGGTTCACAAAGACCTGCTGCTGGACACTCTCAGGAGCAACAGCAAGGAGGGGGATTGTGGGTGCTGAAACTGCTCCTTTGGTTGCAAATGAACAAGCAGTTTGGGTGTGCACACACACACACTCACTGCCACATCCATGACAAAAACAACATGGCGGCAGGCATGTGCACATGCCCAGTTACTTTGGAGGCCAGGGTTTGAATCCACGCTCAGCCTCTGGAAAGGCACTGGGTGGCCTCAGGCAAGTCGCACTCTCTCAGCCCCAGAGAAAGGCAAAGGCAACAAATCCTGCCAAGAAAACCCTCATGATAGATTTGCCTTAGAGTTGCCATAAGTCAGTTTTCAAAGGGGAGGGACATGATGGCTAGAAAGAGCCCCCTCATCAGTGGCACTTTGTTGTTGTGTGCCTTCAAGTCACTTCTGACTTATGGCAGCCCTAAAATGAACCTATCACAGGTTTTCTTGGCAAGATTTGTTCAGAGGGGGTTTGCTTTTGCCTTCCTCTGAGACTTGCCCAAGGTCACCAAGTATCTGAGCAGGTATTTGAATCCTAGTCTTTAGAAGCCTTTAATATATATATATTTGGATATTTAAATCTAAATTTAAATCTTGAATGAAGTCTTGGGAGTCCCTGGCAAAAAAAAAAAAGTATTTGCCAATGTACCCTGGTAAAGAAAAGGTTAAGAACCAATGCTTTAGAGTAAATCCTGGTTACACATCTAGCAGTAAGTATTCGTTGTAGTGACTGTTTTTCTTTTCTTTCTTTAAAGTGTCGACATGAAGCTGAAAGGCAATTCCTAACTTTCTTGGCAACTGGAAGAAGAGACATTTCCTCTGTTTGATGTGCCTGAGCCTTGAGGATGGGGACAATTTTGGCTTCTCAAGTTGGACACAATCCTCCAGGATGTTCTTGTTCACAAATCTCACTCATTGCCATGAGGCCAATTTTGTGCCAGAAACATTCCTGGTAGATTGCAACCTTTGTTGTCTGATCTCTCAGTGCCATTCAGTGCTTTCTAAGGTGAAGGGGGAGGAAAGGGGCTTCATTTCTGCCGCTACAAGAAAGAGAGCTACATGTGGATTATTGCTTTGTGTACTCTTATCTTCAGAAGTATTACCTGCAATAAGGGAATATCTTTCATTATGCATTTTTCAATTCCAGATTGTTTTGCCATCAGTGTGCCTCATCTATGATTTTCTAGGCTTGATTAATGCCATTTTGTCTTCAGCATATTAGAGTTTCTGTGCCTAGCTAAACAAAAGGTGTGAACCTCCATGTAACAAAACTAAGGTTTTTTTTAAAACATATACCCTAGTCTTTTAGTGTGCCTCAAAGGGTCCTTGATATGCATGCAATGAGAGAGATAGACTGCTGCTTCCTTTTCTGTGTGAAGGCAGAATATTTACTGAAAGGAAAGGAGACCCTCTTCTTGTGAGGGTCCATTAGGATTTCATAAATTTTGGGTTGTCACCATTAATTGTTTGCTATGGCAGTTTCATTAAAAAGTCTTGGTATTTATTTCCTATCACAGTATCTAAATTGCAGACACTATGCAAGACTCCCTTGAGATTACGGTGCCATGAATAAGAAGGAGGATTCCCCCCGCCATAGTTGTGCAGATGCAGCCGTAACCAAGAAAACAGAAATTTCAGGAAGCTCCTATACAAGACAGCCTGAAAGGATGTTCAGACAGTAATGAGAACGTAGAGTGAAAAGATTCTAAATCTGTAAAGCAAGTGGTAAGGTGACCGGCTGATATTGTGAAACATCTGCAAGTGGGAATAAAAGGTCTGTTTTAATTTAATTTCTGTATCAATTTCCAGTTCCAACACAGCATCAGATCAACATATGTTGCTAGTTGAACAAGATAGTGATAGAAAAACATTCATCCCTTTGTTAAGGAGAAAGACATAGACATTCTGAAACACACTTGTTGATCTTCAAAAGGTGATGACCAATGAGTCTGTTTGACAGACTAGATACAGACTTTATATGTCTCATTTAGTCAAGAATTGTGATTATAATAGATTTAACATTTAAGTATAATAAACTTAGTAAATCACCAACCATTACCATCTTGCTGTATAAATATAGTTTCAAGTAGATTTAGGTATAAGTCGATGGCATCTGGAGCTATTATCAACCATCATAAACAATCAACCGTCAGTAATCATTATATAGAACAGGAGTGATAATGCACAATCCTGTGATTGCCATTTTTTCCATTCACATATCACTCACATTCATAGTGGGCAAGTGCCTAATCTTCTGCCATCCAGCATCGAGATCATAACTGCTGGACAACTGTGTATGTTGTTCTGAATATTTTCTTTCCCCTATATAGAGGGTAACAGCCATTTTTACATAGATAGTAGTAAAAGGGTTTCCAGAGGAATACAAAATCTGTGCCTGCTGTTGGTTGTTTCTAGAAACCAACAGCACATCAAATTTCATCTACATATACACCCCCCCCAATTATTTCCTCAACTGTTCATCCATGGAACTGATAAAAACATCAGCTCATATCTGCATAACTGCATCCCTTCAGCTCCCTTTATTTTTCTCTCATTCTGATCCAGACATGAGTGTGCAATGGAAACAGAATACATGGAATTGTGTGTGTGTGCGAGGTAGCTACCCTTTGGTCCTACAGTTGCTTTGGACTTGAAGCCACAGCCAACATAATCGATGGCCAGGGATGTTGGGATCTGTAGCTCTAAAGATCTGAAAGACCAAAGGTTACTGCGCCAGATATAGTTGGGATTCTTTTTAATTGAAATTGGTTTTCCAATGGAGGAAGCTCTTTCTGGCAGAGGAAGGAAAGAACTATTTGCATCCAACCCAATAGGTGAGATAAGTTGGGCTTTAAAAAAAATGGACTGAAGATGGTTTACCGGAAAAAATAAAATTAAGAGAACAGGGCTGGCCCGTGAGCAGGAGTGATGCTGTCACTTCCCCCCTGCCCCTCCTCATATGGTTCCTACCACTCTAGAGGGTTTCTGCTGCTCTGCGCAGTCCCGCAGAACATGCTGTTTCCTAAATGCTTGGCTCTGAGGTGTTCTTGGAGATAGACCCTATGGGAAGAGTGACTGGGCAAATGACCTGTGCTTTTCCTAGTAACTCCTTCCATAAGGACTGTCCTCAGGAGCCTCAGAGCCTGGAACTTAGCAGAAAGATTGCTCTGTAGAGGGTGAATACCTAGTGGGATTATCACCACTGCTATGGTACAATTGGGGAAGGTGGGAATGAATTTCCTATCCTGGGTAATGAGAAATCTTGGACTGTTCCTGCAAGGCAAGGAATTATTTTTATTGAAATGCTGGGGAACATTTTTTTTTCTTTTGCTGTGTATCTGTCAACCATATATTAAAGGAAATCATGGTTTCTGCTCTCTCGTTCTTGCTTAATTCTAGTGAATTTCCTCTTGCTGTTGCTTAAATTAGGCTGTATACAGACAGACACACTTTGAATTCAGGGCGTGCTGATTCTCCCAACCCTTTCTTCTATAACCCAGCTTTTCCCCATCTAAGCAGCCCATTTGACAAGCACAGCAGCAAATCAAATGTTAATTCATTCATTAGTTTGAGCCCTCTCCCATGCTTCAAGTGGGCCATTAAAAATATTTTAAAGCCCACCTGAATAGGCATATAAATATTCACTCTTCATCTTATTTGAATTTCAGCCCCCTCCCCCAATACTCCAGTTTCTTGAATAATAATAATAAAACACTCCAGGAAGAAGGCTTTAGGGAAGGGATGTGCTAATGACATTATATGGGAATCAGGCAACCAGTTCCATGCGTGGCTGGTTTTTGCTGCAAATTAGGTAAGTTTCTCTTAGATAGCGCATATGTAGAAAAAACTGTGTGTGATTTTTCAGTGAGTTCACCATTCAAGCTATGCATGTCTGTATACAGGCTGAATATTACCTCTTGGTAGAAAAAGAATAAAAGCCATGTATTATCAATTCTTGAGAATGGCATCCTGTTCATTTTTTTATATCACATATTTGTTGTAGCCTTTCTGCAGTTGCCATGTAATTCATTTAATCTGTCCTTTGTCAGAACAAAAATTGCCATAGGTTATCTTAAAATGTAAGATTTATTGTGACATTTTAAAATATGTAGCACCATATTCATTTGTTCCTTGTTTGTGTCAATTTTTGCACTACACTTTGCACTACATCCAGAAAGGAAAAAATATCTCTGGGAGTATGTATTTTGATTTTACATGCACATTCTCAGGCTTTTATCCAAACTCTTCCTTGAAGTTTCCTGGGTTTCCCTTACTCCCCCTCTCCCCCATCAACAATGTGTCACATCTAGACTCATGCAACATTTCAGACATTGTTTTTCACCAATTCCCACTGAGCCTTCTTTATTATTATTCAGTATTTATAGTTAAAGTGATAAAGGACTTGAGCAATATTACACTAAATAAACATTAGGATCATTTCATTTTGCAAAAGTTCATCTTTCCCTTGCTTGATGTCAGTGTCCTGGGAATAATAGCTGTGTTTACTGGCCACTGTCATCCTAGTTCCAGGATAACACAGACAGGTAACTATGTAAAGATGCATGTCATTTCAGAAAATACTGAGTAAATTTAAACTGTCCTGGGAAGTAGAAATAAAAAGTCTTTTGTAATGCCAGGAGTTCCCAGGAAGTACTCTGGGATGAAGAAAACATCTTGTGATTCTCCAAAATAAAAGTTTTGTATGGGAAGAAAACTGGGACTTCAAGAGACTTATCTCTCATCTGGAGGGACTCTCTGTTAATGTAAACATAAAGCTTGATGCATGTCTTGAAAGATGCTGTCAAGTACTGAGCCACAGTTCCTACACAAAGAGGAGACACAGTGGACATTTAACACCATCTTTAAGTTCATTCAGCACCAAAGCAGAGACTCATGCTTGCAGAATTCTCAGAAGGGGAGTTGCAATTCTCCCATTAAAGATTATTTGCTCTCGTTTGAACTTTTCTGGGTCTGAAATAGCCTCACTCTTTTTTCCTCCAGCTAACTTGACTCTAATTATTTCTGATTTGGATAAAATTGGAAGCAGCTTGAAAATGGGTCAGATGTGACAGTTGGAACCTCCATAGCCTTCTCCCTTGTTTTAGATGTTTTGAGAACTGGATTGTCTGTGTCTTCAGAAGGCATTCAGAAGTCTGAATTTCTCAGTGTACTCAACACCATGAACTCATATCTGTGGGAGGTATTTAGGATATGTAGCCCATTGCCTTTTGCTCTTATCCTACATATGGCTGAATAGTAATGCCTAAGTTATCTCGAATATTTTTTTTAGGCATGTTGGATGCAAAATGTAAGGAAATCAGCACTTTATTTGCAGCATTGCCATTGAGGCTGCTCATTCACAGGACTCTTGCACTGCACAGATTTTAATGGAAAAAAGAATCTTGCAGTGCCATAGGGATGGGGGGCAATGGGGCAGTGCACTCTGGGTGGCACTTTTTGGGGGACAGTGCCACTTTTTGCCTGCCCCCTCATGTGCCATAGTCCCATCCACATGTGCTGTTGCTCTGCCCACGAGTGCCATAGCCATGCCTATGTGTGCCTTAGCCCCGTCCATGTGTGCCATAGCCCTGCCCAAGCCCCTCCGTCCCTGCCCCACCCCACTTTCACTAAGGTCCACCACTGATGTCATAGTCATGTCAATTAGCCCTCCAAATATCACTGAAGGAAGAATGCTTCCCTTGCACGCTACTTGATTCCTAGATAGAATGTGCTTTGACCACCTGAGAAGATGTGGAATTTTCACAGAATTAAATGTGTTAGCTAAAGCTCATAACTGACTTGGTATTGCTCCTGAAAGCTGGCCCTAATTTAGAAATAATAATGCTATTTCAGGTAAAAATTCTCATTGGAGAGGACGGTGCAGTATTCCCTCCTCCAAGACCTACTTGGCACATAGCAGTGTGCGTATATATGTGCCTTCAAGTCTCCTGTTGACTTAGGTCATGAATTTCATAGTGTTTTCTTAGGCAATGAATGAATGCTGAGAGGTGGTTTGTCATTGCTTTCCTTTGAAATATGGCCTATAGCACTGTACCCACACCTTCTTCTATTGCCTTCTGTGGCCACAGGAGTACTAAAAAACACATGGGGATGCTTTTCCTACAGAGGCATCCTTACTCCATGGAAGGGAAGATACTAGTGGGGGAATATGCTTCCTTTTGTGTGTTTGGAGCAACTCCTCTTGAATGGTTACAAGAGCCTGATATGTGCACTGGAGTGTATGTGCAGCTCTGCCCAGGGGGAGCAATGTACTAAAATTTTGTCATGGGGTCCTGGGGCCCTTTCACATCATGTAATTATGCTAATATGATTCTACTTTAACCGTGATAGCTGAACTCTATGGAATCCTGGTGTTTGTCATCTGTTGAGCCACTAGAGTGCTCTGACTGAGAGTTCTAAATGCCCCCTGAGTGCACAACAAATCCCAAAATCCCATAGGATGTTCCCATGACAGTTAAAGTCATAGTGCTACAATGGTGTAGCATGAAAATGTGTTGATGTCAACTGCATTGGACTCAAGAGTTATAGTAGTCCATGTCTGGATGAACAAATGGCTCTGACAACTCTGCTGGACATACTGAATACTTACAGTTTCAACACGTGAGTGTTCTGTTTGGTGAAAGCAGCACAAGAACTGAATGACTTTTAGACATGATTTTTTTTACTTTTTGCCAAACATTTTATCCACTATCCAATATAAAGATGTGCATTTAATGTAGATAATCAGTATCCTAACTCTATGCTGAACTGTTCAACTAAGATTGCCAGCTGACCAAAAGAAGTAAAAAAAAAAAAAAAGCTTGTTCATATGTCTTCATCAGTAGCTTGATGTATAGAAATCAACTGGTAAATCTTTTGGTACCCAGTGATACACCTTATCAACTGCAGCAGCTACTTTAAAAGCCACACATACAAGTGCTGGTTCAAACACGGGTGTGGAGGGTCCAGGCCCCCTTTTCCTTTTCCTCTAACTGGAGTGGCAGCTTCTCTTGCAGCCTGCTATAGCACCCTGCCTGCCCCCCTGCACTGCCTAGTACAATCCTATTTTCCTTTAAAACCACCTCCTTTGTGTATAACAAAGGGCAAATCCTCTCAGTTGTTATTTAGAATGATTTACTGTACTGTCGTAACATGTTTCTAATTGACTAGAACTAATGAAAACTACTCTACTGAGTCAGGATTTATAAAAATATAACATAATCTTTATTAAAATAACCATCAGGGAAAAGTTATTGGGTGTCATAATACAGAACTTCAATAGGTATTTAACCAGTTTCTTATAGTTTCACTCAATATACAGGCGCAAAACTTTCAGACACACACAGGCCTTTGGGTTCGCTTTTGGCTCAAAAGCTTAATTCCCAAGTTTAGGTCACATCTTCTGATCCAACTAAAAATGGTTTAGTTTCTCCTCTGTGTCTCTCTCGAGACTTCTGAGAAGACAACTGTGCTTATTCAGACAACATCACTGATTGACTGAAAAGCTAAACTTCAAACTCTCTCTCTCTCTCTCTCTCTCTCTCTCTCCCTCTGGAAAGCTCACTGAAGGAAACACTAAAATGCAACTCACTGTGCCTTATATAGAGGACGAATCCTCACCACCTTCAGCCCGTCCCTCATCAGTGGGCTGGGTTTCTCTCTCTTACAGAGCCACTTTGGTTACATTGCAACCTGTTGCTAGGGCTGTCCCATCACTCAGGCTAGTCACATCCTCAGGTGCCATCACAATGGGTAATCCTATTTTGTATTTATTATATTTATGCAGAACAGGCTATTTCTAAAATGAAAAATGGTCCTATGCCTTGAGTCAGTGTATGTTTACCCAGAGATAAGTCTTGTGCCATTTCCGTACCAGACTGTTATAGCACTATTATTCCACTTTCAACATCCTATGGAATCTTGGAATTTGCAGGTTAGGGAGGGGCCTCAAAGGTATGTAATATTTGATAGTGTGGTACATTAATATTTCAATATGTTGATTATATGAAAAAAAATTGAAATCTAGTGAAGGATGGAAGCTAAACAGAAATAATTCAATGATATATACAATTATATATGTTTATTTTATATTATGGAACTTTAATAAAATTATTATATATAAAAAAAGAAGTGCAATCTTACTGCACATCCAAAGCAAAGTTACCTGCTTCTAAGCTCTTCCTTCTCAGTGCACACCTAAATTCTGCGTACAATTAGGCCATGCATGTTATACCTTTGAATGGCTGATATATGTAATATAAAACAAACTATCTTTTTTCCCTTTGCCAAATACTAGGATTTGTGGTAAAGTAACCATCTTTCAAGGTCTAAATCCAACTGTTAGTCCCAGCTAGAATGGATCTATCAAATCAGTTGCTAAACGATAGGTATACATCCCATTGTTTCTGTGGATTTACTCTATTTGGGATTAGCAATTGAAACTCGAGTATCAAAAAGTGATTGTTAAAAATTGTGTAGGACAAGAAATGCCTTGTTGAAATAAATTAGGCTTTGAAATAATGGCATTCTAGGGCTCAAAAGAAAAAAGTTATCTTTGCTAATTTTTTAATATCTATTAATTAATATTTAATATCTGTAACATACACTAATTTCTTTTCTAGTAAAGTTCAGCAAAAAAAAAAATGTTCAAAAAGAAATATGAATATTTTACACATAAACAAGCCCTCTTATGCATATAGGGTTTGATCTGCACTTCACTTTCCAAGAATAGGTGGGCTGCTGTTTACAGAAGTCTCTTCTTTGTAACTCAAGACTACACAATGCCTCACTCTAAATGTTGTTGGACTGCAACTCCCAGGAGTCTTGGACAGTGTGAACAATGATAAGGAAGCCTAGCTCTTGACATTTCATCATCTGGAGGATCACATGTTGCCCTGCCTTTATCTAAACATATTTTTCTTGTAGAAGAGGAGGTGGTAGTCCTTGCCAATTGTTTTCTGCACTTACACAATCGCATAGGCATGTGGGGGGACTATTCCCCCCAGGTGGCAATGTTTCTAGAGCATCCTGGCCTGTACCCATGCCCCCGCATGCCCTGGCCATGCCCCCATGCGCTGCAGGCATGCCCCCCCACACACAGTGGCCATGCCCCTTGCACTGTAGCCCCACCCCCTCCCTCCCACCCACCTCACCCCTCCACACAGTCCAAACTCCGCCACTGCCCTTGCAACACCCCTCCACATTCTGGAAGGTCATTTCAGATCAGACTATCAGAAGACTGGATGTAATTGGATCTGGTGATGTCTCCTTCCCAACCTTCCATCAAGAGGAGCATCCTTTGAGCAGAGCAGAACAGTATTTGGAAGATTCTCTAGCAGGAATAAAGTCTGGGTCTAGCTCACATTAGGTTTATTTGCTGTTTTTTACAATGCATCTCTTTGCTCATACTCAAGCATTTGTTTTTTTCTAGGCTACTCTCATTCTTTTTTTTTTTTATTATAAATGTGCAATTGTCACTGCAAAGTGGGGATTGACATTGTGGGTTAAATGCATTATTTTGTAACTGGTGGGGATCCTAGTCCTCACTTTGTGCACCAGTAGGCTTACAGTTTTTTTGTGACTGTTTAAATATATGGGACATAATACCTTCAAACCTAAGGATTTCAAATTTTTATTGGAAATGTGTTTAGCAGATAGTCTGCCAGAGCAATTTTCTTGGGTTGGGAATAATCCATGGTGGTTGCTCCACCATAATGAAAATGTTGCTAGCTCATTGTAATCAGATCAAGAGACAGAAAAAAGTTTTTTAAAAAAAGTTTCACTTCACTACAAGAGCACCAAGGCTACCCCATTCCTGGCCACCACATTGTACAGCAACAGCAGTGAAGCTTCCCATTGGCACATCAGAGATGGGAGTAGACCAGTTAGGCTTCTGTACACATTGGGGGGGGGGATTGGCTATAATGTCTTGGGGATTCTGGGAGTTGTAATCCAAAAGCTAACACACCCAAGGTCTCATTTTAGCCCTTCTCAGGCCACTTCTGCACTGCACTGCTTTATTGTGCTATTATTCCACTTTCAACATTCTGTGGAATCCTGGGATTTGCAGTTTAGAGAGGGACCTTTAGAATTCTCAGCCAGAAAGTTCTTTAGCCTCAGTAAACTACAAACCTCAGAATTCCACAGGATGTTGGAAGTGGAATAGCAGCACTATAACAGTGTAGTGCAAAAATTGCCTCAGCCTCTCATATAGAGTACCCAGGACTACCTAAAATGGCTAGAACTTAAAAAATGTATCCTGCTTTTTGAGCCAGATCCATATATGGTACTTTGAAATGTTGACATTTTTAGAGGCTGTGCATGCTTCTGCCTCTACTGTGGAATGATACTGTACCCTTCCTGTGTAATGTTAGATTTCACCACTGACATTTGACTTGGGTTAGCACTAGCTATATTAGCTAATAATAGAATATGGTTTCCTCTGCTGTTATCTGGAAAGGATGTAAAACATTATTCTACTTCGTCAGTCCTGTTGACTTAAGTTGTGCAGATTGAACAATACAACTTGCAGCATCACTATATATGCAATATGTCTGCATTAATTGGAATCATCATTATCATCGTCGTCATCGTCACTGAAACAGGCCAAGTTATCTTTCTCCTGATTATTACAAACAAATCCTTTGTATGCTTACACAGAAATAACTCCCACTGACTTAAATGGGACTTACTCTTAAGCAAATAAATTCATGTAGGATTACAGTCATGCAGCCCAATCCAGTTCTGAATGATGTATGCCTAAATCTACCCAAAGGCTTCCTACAGTATAATTAAGATGCGTCCTTTTCCATGTTCCGTGTTTCAACATTCCTTTGAGTGCTTCCTTTTCAACAATCCCTGCAGTGCTAAAAGGCTGATAGATGGTGAAAGAGCTAGGCTCATTTGTTGAGGATACTCTAGCTGCGTTTTGTTTATCAATCATGAAGTTGGATTAGGTAGTCTTTGTGGCACTCTCCAGCTTTGTGAACCTGCTCATTAATAGTGTGTTATGCTAGTCCACGGGAGGGGGGGGAAGACAGTTTCCTGTAGTTGGGCTCACTGGCAGGACTTGGAGGAAGCTAATTTGGCACTACAGTTCCCAGAATTCCACGACCACCACACTCACTGATCATACTGGCTGGTGTATCTGGGCAGCTTTAATCCAAAAATGTAACTTTTTCACTTTTTTGCATGCTGATCATACATAGTAACCCTGGGTCACCCAATTCTACAGCAACTTCCTGTGCCAGCCCAAAGTTCAGTGTTCTCATCTTAGCAGACATGGAGCACTAGCACAGGAAGCTTGGCTGGCCCAAGGTCTGTTTGACAAGATATTTGCTTCCTGTGAGGAAGAGGGGCATCCACCTAAATCAAGATACAATGTGCCTAAAGGTAAGCAGATTGTTTCAGGGCATGAAAATCCCTGAAGAACCTTTCCCTAGCAAAAGAAAAAATATAACACAGTTATGACAACTTTCTGCCCTTTTATGATGCCCAAATCATCTCACCCTACCTAAAAGGAGAACTGGTCTCATGGCAAGTAACATGTTATGAGTCAGATAATTAATGAGACTGGAACTTTCATACTGAGTTTGTGCTACTAGATCCAAAACCCTGAAAAACAAGGACTACACGCCTATCATTATACATCAGTACGGTGTAATCAGGACCCAAATTTAAATTGTGATGACTGCTGCAGTCTTCTCCTTCCCTGTCTTCATGGTTCCTCTGTCTGCATTTCTTCATTTGCAGCCCATTTTTACCTGCTTTAAAAAAAATCACAGATTTTCAGAAAGATTCCTACAATGGCCACTTACTTATTTACTTATTGTATTTGTAGGCCACCTTTCTCCTGGAATTGAGACCCAGTTATTTAACACACACACACACACACACACACACACAAGAGAGAGAGAGAATGCAATTCAGTTCATTAGATACTGAGTTCTAATAAAAGCTTATGTTATTTTTATACTCCCTTCCTTCTCGAACAACACCCCTTATTTGAATATGAATTGCACCAGGTTACTACTCCCTTTATTAACTATGTATTTTCATTTCCGATTAATAAACCTAACTTTGCAAGATCTACAGCACAGAAGGGTGCAGGAATGTTGTAGAGAGGAAAGGTCAGAAGCCGAGCACTCTCTGCAGATCAGTGTGGGAGATGATAATGAAAGAGTTAAATTCAGAGAAGTACTGCATGAGTAGAAAAATAAGTGAATTGGACAGCAGATGTCCCTGCCTTATCTCGGTTTGAAAGTATGATTGGCCTTGTAACACTATGCTTAGGTGCCTGGGAAGTAAAAGGGAGTCAAGCATACACTTTCGCCTCATCTTTGTGTTATTTGGTGACTGAGGCCTTTGTTCCCTTGTTTTGGGGGTGGTATTAAGCTCCAAATGTAATGGCTGACATAGACTAGAAATGTGATTGATTGCTGACGCTGTTGACCAAAGGTATAAGAACTAAGTGTTTTAATCAATCGGGGCTGGCAGTTTTGGACATTATATATCCGCTGCTTGCCCTGCGCAGTAAATAAATGGTTTGGAAAATAAAGCTTTCTGTTTTGGAACAACCTGAAGGTCTTCATCATTTCCTTGCCACTACATTTTTGGTGCGTTGGCCGGGAAATTGAGAGAAGGGGCTTTGGAGCCCCCCTTGAAGGACGCTTGAGTGCTAGGGTCGCTGCCCCCCTCTTGGCGAAACCCAGGGCGCCCTCGACTGCTTTGGTCGAAGAGGTTTGGCCTTGAGCGGGGTGGTTTCCCTGGCAGCAGCGTTTTCCAGTCAACGGACTCTGGTCATGCAGAAAGCATAAGGCCTCCCACGGCTAATTGGTGAAGTTGACTCCCTTGCGTTTTCAAGGGAAAGAGAGAGCTTGATCACCTCTCTAAGTCTTGCCCTAGTAACTCATGGCTAGTGGGGCCGTGAGTGAAGCCGCGAAGACTTTGGTAAAGAGACATCTCTTCGAGTCTGGTAAACGGTGGTGGGAGGCCGTTTGTTGGTGTGAGTGTGGTGTGACTGGTCTGACCAGAGTCAGATTTATGCTTGGTGTCGCATTTCCTGGCTCATGCCATTGACTCCGTCTGGGTGACCAGGTCGACACAGAAAGTCTGTTGTAAAATCCTCTTGTGTGGATGCACAGGACCCCCTTTTACCTGCGCGTCAAATCCCCTCCCCCTTCTGTGTTTCGTCTAAACAGCGGGAGGATATGGGAGGGGGGTGAGTTGGCAAACCCTCTGGACAATATGCTGAAGAATCTTAAGAAAGGATTCAGTGGAAACGTTACCATTGCTGTGTGCTATTTGTGTGTAGGAAAATCCCAGGACAGGAGAAAAGCGCTCTGTTTTCCCTCTGCTGGGTGCCATTGCCCAGAGCCACTCCCTCTCCTGGCTCTGAGTTAACCATGAAGTTGCCTGCAGGGATGGAAGTTATCTGGCCAGGGGCTTGGAAAAAGCAGAAATTAAGTCAGTATGTAAATGATGAAGGAAACCGTAGGTGTTAATAGAAGTAGTGAGGAAACAATAGGGATTTGTTGTTTTCTCCAAACGCACAGTTCAGTGATTCAATCAACTGGAAAGAAAATCACTCTGCAAAAGGCAAGGAACAAGTCTGTTTATTTAATGGGCTGGTAATTCACAATTCGAGGGACTTCCAAGAAGAAAGAGAAGAAGGCTATCTGACAACAAGCTTTTTTGAAAAAGCAGTTGGCATAGGAACTTAAAGGTTTCCTACCTCAATTGTTCATTCTACCTGGTTGTTCAGCTCAAACTGTTTAGCTCAGTTTCAGAGCAGGAAAGGGGGGTGAGTGAAAAGGGCTGAGAAAGAGATGCACTTTTAAGCAGATTCTTAGAAGTGGCAGAAAAACACTGATTTGATGAAAGAAATTTTTTTCCCCCAAAGGCTTGTGTGTGTGTAAGCAAAAGCGGCATCTCTTTGCTTGCCCCTCCCTCTCTATCTCTCCTGTGTTGCTGGAAGCAGTACTATCCCCCCCCCGCGACCCCTCCTTCCTCCTCCAAATGTTAACTCCATAGTTGCTGGTTTTTGGAGAATGGAAGTTTCTTTAGCCAAATGCTTAAGAATTCTGTCAGTGTGTACATAGGGAGGGCTATGAAGATAGTTTCGATAACTCATTTTCAGCCTGGCAGGCTGAGTGAGGATGTCATAGAAGCAAGGAAAAATAATAATAATAACAAAAAAAGCGGGCTTTCAGGTAAATGAATACAGGATGGCGAAGTTTTGGAAAACATTGCTGAAGACTCTGGTGACAGCTGCCTGTTTCATGTTTTAAACTCTTCAGCCATCAAGAATCCCCCCTTTTGGCTCACATAGAAGGAAAAGAAAAAAAAAAAAAGAGAACTTTGGAAACTTCTCCTCCAGTACTTTTTGCAACATTTCTAAACAATACAGAGTCCCAATGTTTTCTCTAAGCACAGAGAAAAGCCGCATCTGGAGAAGAAGGGAAAAACAACAAAAACAAAGCAAAAACCCCACCTTGAGAGCCCGTATAGACAAACATGTCATACAAGAGGTGTTAGTTTCGTTTTTCCCTTACAATGAACAATGAACTATTCTTTCTAGTGTGGCAGCAGTTGTGTCTACGTTTTTGATACATTTCTACATCAAAGAGAAAAACAAGATTACAATGCAGCTTTAACATAGGGAAGGCTGCTTCTCCAAAAGACATGGCTTTTTTCTCACTCCTTGTGGCCATCGGGCTGAATGCAACCCTCCCCCTCTTGAGACGGAGGGAATGAGGAGCGTGAATTTGCAATTCTGGCATTATTACGTCAACAACTTGGTTAAAAAAAAAGAGAGAGAGAGAAAAGAAAAAAAAAAGGGGCTGCAAATCTCTATTTGACAATAAGTTTTTTTTAAAAAAAAAAGCATTTAGCATACAACTTTGGGGCACATGGGAATTGTAGTAACAAGAGAAGTAAAATATTGGATGCCCCCCCCGGGGGGAATTAAACACACCAACAGGAAACTGCCTCTCCCCTGAGGAGACAGACAGGGAGGGGGAAGAGCAAAAGAATCAGCGTTTGCATGAAAGACCCGCCTGCTTTTGCATGGAAGAGAAAAGGGTGAGACTGACTGGGAGAAGAAATGGCTGCAGCAGTTCTTCCCCACCCCCAGCTTGCAATGAGAAGGAGGGGGAGAATGGAAGTAGCGGCAGACCCCACCAGAGAGGCTGCCTGAGGATTCTAAGCAGCAGAACCAGAAGATTTTTTATTAAAGAAGTTACTCAACAACTTAGGGAAATTGTAAACTCCCCTCAATAGGAAATTTGCCTGTGGACATTCGGGCTAGGAATGCAGTTGCCTTCTATTGAGGCAGCTAACTCAGATGATGCCAAATCTACAACACCCCCCTACATACCTGTTTAGGCTTATGCATATGCGCCCTTCACCACGTCTGATCTGTTGAATTGAAAGATAGTAGAACTGTGTTCTAGCCTCATGGCAATGCACATGCCTAACTGGCAAGATCGCCAATCACTACTGAAGAAAGGAGCCAAATTATTCAGCAGGTAGAGCGGATCATCCAGGAGAGAACTCCCCACAGGCATGGACAGGGGGGAGAGTGTCTTTGATGGACCCCTGATGGGATCTGAATACACTGGGAATTCTTCCCAGTGTCAGACTCTGCTAGAAAAAGCCAGTCAATATGTTTAAAGTTGTGGGTGGAGAATTACAGGAAACCACAATCCCTGGCTGCCCTTTCCTACCTGAGAGGAGAGGGAGGGGATGCTGCAGAACGGTGGCCAGTAGGAGGTGCCATCTAACATAGTAGGAAAAAGCTGCATGAAACCGAAGGGAGCTAAAAAAGAGAGGCTTAGCTGCCTATGGCCATACCACCCTGAACACGCCCGATCTCGTCTGATCTCGGAAGCTAAGAAGGGTCGGGCCTGGTTAGTACTTGGAGGGGAGACCGCCTGGAAATACTGGGAGCTGTGGGCTTTTTGAAACCCAAGGCTATCTGAGTGTTTGGAGGAGGCTCCAGGAATCTGAAGGGACTCCTATTGTTAGCAACCTCTCATATGATGCAGCAGAGGAATCTCTTCAGGAAGTCTTTGAAAAGGCTTCAGGATACAGGATTCCACAGAACAATTAAGGAAGGTTTAGAGGGCCTGCGATTGTAAGGCTCTATGAAGCAAGATTTATGACTGGCTGTCAAGCGGAGAAAGAAAGAAGATTAACGAATGATGGAGCAGAGGTCAGAAGAGATAAGAGACCCCAGAAGAGGATGAGGGTCTCTGAGAGCCAATGTGCCCAGTGGGGGCAGGAGAGATATAGGCAAGAGAGCCTGAAGAGGATCAGAGAAGGATGTGGACATGTGTGGAAGAGGAAAGCAGAAAAGATGGTCCAACTGACAGATGCAGGGACTAATGGAAGTAGAATACTGTCAGTGGCCAGCAGTTAAGAGGAAAAATTTTGTTCCTCATCCCACAGACAGAGAAGGGCAAGGACTTGGAGTTGTGACATTCTGGAAAAGGAAAGTTGGCAGTCCAAGCAGCAAAGGAGTGCCCCTCGAGTCCCCGATAAGGTGGAGATTGGAATGGCTCCCTAAGCGCAGCCTCAGCTGGATGGAGGAGGTGACAGAGCACCCCTACGAGTAAGCTGGGAGGAGAGGTGATGGTGCACCTTGAGCTGGAAGGGAGAAAATAAGGGGGCACTTCTGAGAGGCGATTGTGCGCCCCTCCAGGCTGGGGAAATGGAACTGCAGTTGAAGGACGCTGACTGAAAAGGCAAGAGAGAGAAAAGAGAGATTCAAGCTGTGAGACAGCTAAAGGACCAACAACAGCCCTAAAGGCCCACACACCACATATGCTCAAGAGCAACAGACCTGCATCTGTCCACAGGATCACCAAAGGCAAGAACCACCGTTCTAGGAATCACCTGGAAGTCACATTGTACCTGCAGACCTCAGAACTCAGGAGAAGTGGAGGAAATGGGATAAAAATCCCGAAAAAAACAGTAGTTCAACGTGTATGGCCCAAACAACAGCCCTGGCTATGTCTTTGGACTGGATGCCAACACAGGGCAAGTGATATGATATCACCATCTACCTAGCCCATTTTACAGAGGCTTTTCACTTTTATTCCATGTGCAGCCCACAACAGAAAAACAAGGAGTATTTTTGTTCTTCCCAGAGCCCCGTCATAGGATGGCATAGGATGAGGTGCACACTTCACAGAACCATAAGGCTGTTTGTTCCCTTTCAAGCCAAAACATTTAGGCCATTTTGGGTGGATCAAGGAGACATATAAGGGAGAGTTAGTAGATTAGGGAAAGCTCTGAGTACAACAAGGGAGAAAATGTGGGAATAGAGATTCCCCTTAGAGTGCAACTGGGTCATAGGTGGAGGGGATTGTATTAGGTGTTGCTGGTTGCCCCTACAGCTGTAAAGGTAGCAGGGTTGAAGCTTTGGATACTTTATGCCAGGCTAAGAGAGCCTTTACTGATTGGGTTGTAAAATCCTCTGAAACTGAAGATCTCCAGACGAAAGGGGAGAGAAAATTCGGACTAGACTCTGCTGTGGCCAGACCAGGAGAAATTGGTCACTCTAAGCACAGTCAGATCCGCAACTGGTGAATGAAGAAATCTAAGCTAGACCTTATTGCCTGACACACACCTGGAAGCTGTCAGGCTCTACTTACGGTTCAGACTTAGCAACTGGAGAGGAAGAAGACGGGGACTAGGCCCTGTTGCAGGTGTGACCTGGGACGTACACACTGCTCTACACACGGCCAGATCCCTGAATGTTGGAGACAATATTATGGGTTGTGGCAGGCATAGGAGGGGCAGGAAGCCTGGCCTGCCTGTTTTATCACTACAGACGATGTCTGTGGGGTTGGAAGATATGTGTATATGGTAATTGCTGGTAATGATGGTGATGATGAGAATGCTGGGCAGGAGAGGCTGGGAAGTGAATTGGTTTCACCAACTGGTCAATCAGATCTTGAACACCCTGAATGTCAGTAATGACTGAGTATGTTCTAATGGGCTAAGCTTAGGAGACTATCCCAATTGTTATGTAAAGTTTGAAATCCCTGAATCTCTACAGGCATGCCCAGGAAAGCATCCCAATGTTGACTTTTCCTTTAGTTATAGAATGGTTTTATTGAGGTTATATGGGAAAAGGGGGGCCTGGTCCTCCATAAATGAGTTCTAGAAAGAAACCAGCTTTTACAATGGTAAATGGGTATATGGTTTGTCTTCTGGGATGAGTTGGTGTGGCCACTGAGGGTATCACCTTTCACCCAGGGCACCAACCAATGAAGGTAGCCCAGCATGAAATTGGTTGAACTGTCTTACTATTGTGTAAATGAATTTGATTGTGAAGAGGGAAAATACATTTAGCAGTATTCAATGTTAGAAAGTCATTCTTGTACTCTGCAGGCATGTGGACATGATTATCTGGTTTTCCCCAAGTAAGTATGGGTAAAAGACACTGTTTGTAGAATTGCTTTGTGCATAAATAATGGCCTTACTAAATCTGCTTTTCTGTACTCTGCATGTTAAATAGTTTTCAATCTGTAATGATTAGAGTAATAGAGGGAAAGGCTGCAGTATATGCTTTGATTGAAATCTGTCTGTGTTTGAAAGGAATACAATGGTACTCTGTGAGACAGTGTTAGGGGGGATGGAATGTGTCTCGCAAAGCTTCCCTTACTTTGCAACATTAGTAAGATTAGGCAAGAGAATAGTGGGAACCACTTGTACATGTCAGTTTCTCTTTTTGGACGGGCCCAGACTTTTGAGAAGTATCTAACTGGGACATTGTGCACAATAATCTTTCCCCTAAAACCGTGGGTCTCTATCTCAATCCCCATTGTCACCGGAGGCACCATGGAATGCATGTTAGTGAACTTGTTACAGTAGTGGGTGAAAACCCTATTCACAGGTTTTGTATACCTGACTGCTGGAGGAATTCTTTGCTGCTATGTATCTTTTGTGTTATAAAGGCAATAGGGAAATAGCGCATGCTTCAAATTGCAAGGAATTGAATTTGGCATGAAGGGGGGAATGAAAGAGTTAAATTAGAGAAGTACTGCATGAGTAGAAAAATAAGTGAATTGGACAGCAGATGTCCCTGCCTTATCTCGGTTTGAAAGTATGATTGGCCTTGTAACACTATGCTTAGGTGCCTGGGAAGTAAAAGGGAGTCAAGCATACACTTTCGCCTCATCTTTGTGTTATTTGGTGACTGAGGCCTTTGTTCCCTTGTTTTGGGGGGGGTATTAAGCTCCAAATGTAATGGCTGACGTAGACTAGAAATGTGATTGATTGCTGACGCTGTTGACCAAAGGTATAAGAACTAAGTGTTTTAATCAATCGGGGCTGACAGTTTTGGACATTATATATCCGCTGCTTGCCCTGCGCAGTAAATAAATGGTTTGGAAAATAAAGCTTTCTGTTTTGGAACAACCTGAAGGTCTTCATCATTTCCTTGCCACTACAATAACACAGCTGCATACCCACTAGTTCCCAACTCCCATGCACACAAGAAAGGCTGTTGCAGGGTAATCCATAACAACACTGATAAAGAAACCCATTGTATAAACATGGTCCTATCTGCTTTAACCAATCTTTATGGCTTTCATTCTTATTACCTGATGATTCATCTCTTTGGTAGCTGAGAATGGGAGGCATCTACCAGAGACAGGAACTTAAAAACACTCATCCATCATCCTGGGTTTCCATTTCTTACTTGGGAGGAGTTGGGGCAAGCAGTTGCAAAAGAGCACTGGGCTCCTCAACATTAATTAGTTGTGGGGAAGGGAACCAGAATTTTTGCAGGTGCAGCTCTTTGAGCATTTGCTAAAATCCTCCCCTGCCCTTATAAAAATATTAATAGTACAGGTGTCCTAACCTCCTTACAGTAACTCAGTCCTTCATTAGCTGTAGCAATCAAAAGCTTCTTAATCTGTTCAGGGCCCATAAGAGTCTTTCTTTTTGGCTAATTGTTTTTACTTTCAGAGTAAAAGCAGATTTCCCTCTCTCTGAGATTATTCACACATTAGTAATTTCTACCCGGTGCTGTTTTTGAACACATATCATGGATTTCCAGTTATGTGAATAAAGGTGTCTTAAAGCAAATTGAGCTATGGATCTAGTCAAGCAAATATAGTTTATGCTGCCAACCCAAGGCTTGGAGAAGTTATTTTTTTTCACTGGTAAGTTGCCTGCAGCTAGCATGACCTCTGGAATAATAATGTTTAAGGATAAGTAGCATCAACTCGAAGACTCAATCAGATTTTTCATATTACTTCTATCTGGTTATATTTTACCTGAAGATGCCAAAGATTGGATTTCAGCACTTGTACATGCACAATAGAGAATTTCTCCACTGAATTATGATCCTGATAACATGGACAGTAGGGCATCAATAAAACATCCTCTCATGTGGACCTATGCTCCACTGAGCCATATAGCACTACCAACTACTTACTGAGAAGCTATGAAGCTGCCAAACATGGCCATTCCATGCTTCAAAGTAACTAGGCAGGATTGCAGGAGGTCTGGCTTTCCTTTCATAGCCAGATGCACAATGATGACATAGCACTGAGATCCTCTGAGGTCTCAGTGCTTCAATAATAATTGTGCATTTGACTGCGGGTGGGGGTGGGTTATCAGATGCTTTCCCAGTCCTGATTGTTCACCTTAATGCGTGGAATGTCTGTGAAAGGTAGCTTGGGGCTTTGCAGTAAGTTGGGAGAGAGCCTTTGGGTGTCATGGGGACAGGAGGGGAATACCAACCCCTACAATGCCTGAAAAAACATATTCTGCATGTGTACAGGGCATTCAGCCTAGGTGTATTAGTATTAATGTTGAGATTCCACTTATGTGAAATCTAATTCTTCATGTTTGTGATGGTTAGAAGTTAGTGGGCTACTAGAGAAATTACAAAGAAGTAAATCCTGTAGAATTCACCTGTACTTCCCCGTATCAAATGTTTAAGGATTGATACCTGAGAATGTCAATTTTTATTTCATGTTCAAAAAGAGAGAACATTTTCTGCCTTTGTGCTTGTAAGCAAAGTGTGGAGATGGGCAAGTTGCATCAGTCAAACTTTAGAGGAGAACCACAACAACTAATATTTTATTCCGAACGTTTAGGGCTGAAAAATGTTTTAACTGTTAACTTTTTTATCTTTTAATTGTTAAAGAGTTTAATATGTGTTAGACTATTTAAGTTGTTCCTCCTTGTTAAAATGTAAATTGTTTTGAATTATTTTAGATTGATTTTATTTGTACACTGCCCAATAAAAGATGGGGAAATTTTTTTAAATAAATAATAGGGCTGGTTATCTCCAAGAAAAGAAACCAGGGATTATAGTAACCATGATCTCCCATGCAAGCAAAAGGATGCTCAAGAGTTTACAAGGAAGTCTTTTACAATAGTGAGAAAAGCCAGATGTCCAAGCAAGGTTCAGAAAAAGAAGAAACTTTAGGGAGCTTATCACAGATATATTTTGGATAATGGAATGTACCAAAGGAATTTCAGGGGGAAAACTCCACAACCTGTGGTTTATAGATTACAACAAAGCCTGTGACTGTGTAGATCATGAGAAATTATGATTCACTCTGGAAGAAATGGGAGTGCCGCAATATCTGATTGTCTTGATGTGTAACCTATAGTCTGGGACAGAGACCACTGTCAGAACACAATATGGAGAAATAGAATGGTTTCCCATTGGCAAGGGATTAAGACAAGGTGACATTTTATCATGCTGTTTCTTTAATTTATATGCAGAATGTATCATACGGACAGCCGGATTAGACTCAAAGGAAGCAGTCCTGAAAACTGGAGGGAAAGGTTTAAGACATGTAGATGACACCATATTACTTACAGAAAATAGCATAGACTTGGAGCAATTAGTGAGGAAAACTAAGGAAGTGCAAAAGTGGGGTCACTGCTAGTATTAAGAAGTCAACATTATGATCAATTAAAGATTTCCTATGCTTTGGTTCAGTCATTGATCAAAATAGAGACTAGTCAAGAAATCAGAAAAAGATTAAGGCATTTTCCACACTACACTGTTATAGTGCTGTTATTCCACTTTCAACATCCTATGGAATCCTGGGGTTTGCAGTTTAGGGAAGGGCACTTAGAATTCTCAGCTGGAGAGCTCTTTGGCCTCAGTAAACTACAAACTACAGAATATTGAAAGTGGGATAACAGCACTATAGCAGTGTAGTGCAGAAATGGCCCATGACTTGGAAAGGCAGCCATGGAAGAATTATACAAGATCCTCAGGTGTAAAGATCAAAGTCAGAATCATCTGGGTTACAGTATTTTCAGTTTTTATGTACAGTTGTGAAAGCTGGACAATGAAACAAGTCTCACAGTAAAAAAACTAAGTCACTTGAAATGTGGTGCTGGAGAATAATTCTGTGGATACCATGGACTGCTAAAGTGACAAATGAATGGTTTTTAGAGCAAATAAAGCCTGACCTCTAACACTAGAAGCCAAGGTGTCCAAACTGAGGCTGTCAAACTGTCATGAGAGACCATGACTCATTAGAAAAGACGACAATGCAGGATAATGTAGGAAAAGAGGGAGACTATTCTATAGGTGGATAGATTCAATCCAAGAAGCCATGGCTCTGAGTTTGCAAGACCCAATCAGAGCATTTGATGATCTGGGATCTTGGAGATCTCTCCTTCATAGGGTCACCATAGCTCAAAGTTGACTTGATGGCAAATAATAGCAACAAGGACTGATTATAGGGAGTATGTAACTTTCTTGTTGAAAAGTCCTGCTTCTGACTTATAAAGCCAGCCTAGGTTCAGACTATCTGAAAGCCTATATCTCCCTTTATGGCCTGCCCCAATTTTAAAATCTTTGATGGAGGGGCTTCTCTCTATTTCACCATCTTCCCAGGCTCATATGTTGAGGATACATAAGGGAGCCTTCTCAGTGGCTGCCCCATGCAACTACCTCCTTCCTCAGAAAGGCTTGGTCAACCCCACTCTCCCTACTTTTGTTTTGGCAGCTGGCAAAAACCACCTCATTTGAACAGGCCTGCAGCTTTTTACTAGTCAAGATGTAAAGATGGGATGTGAGAGTGCTGCTTGTCTAATATGAGTTTTATGTGTTTTCAGTTGTTTAATGCCATAAAAACAATTGGATTTATGGTTTAATTTTTTTAATTTTTGTATCACATATTACGTTAGCTCTTTTAACATATTGTATGCCACTTTGAGTCCCACTTTGGGGAAAAGGCATGATATTAATCAAATAAATAAACAAAAATGAAAATAAATTGCCTCTTCTTGAAGCTTTCAGGAGGAGCAATTCACTTTTTAAATAGAATGTAACCCCTCTCCTATTTAACTTTTTTTTTAAAAAAAAAACCCTGCCATTTCCAGTTTTGTTTTCTTTTTTATAAAAATATTGTTCATTTTTGGCCTTCTGCGGAGCCACAGAGGGTCCCAAAGGATCCCAGGGGCAGAAAATCCTATCACCTTGGGCAGCCACTTCTCCATCAAACAGCATTAGCATTTTCCAGTAAACTGCCTTCTGGAATGCTGCCACACACAATCAGGCTTAGCATCATATAGTCCTTCTTTGGACATCTTTTGTGCAGAGTTAATTTTCCTATTTTGTTTTGCCTGTGAAGAACTGCAAGATAACCCCCAATTTCCTGAGGAAACCTTCTTCATTTTCAGTAAAGAACTTTCTTTTGTGAGAGTAGTTTCTAGTTATTCACACATACACATACACACACACACAAACACAACATTAGCTCAAAAGGGAAAAGCAAAAGTTAACCATTGGCTTGCCAGTTGGCTGGGAACACAGCATTGCCTGCTCTGCTAAGTGTTTAATTTCACTTGATGCATCGCAACTTATAAAGACATTGAAACCCTATACTTGTTTTGTTCAAGCCTCCAGCAGCTGCTCAATGGAACAAGAACACCTATAGCATAGCTCTGAAGGTCCTTAAGAATGAATAGATGTAGCAAAGAACAGATGTGTGCATGTTCATAGACAAGCACAACTTAATGTATAATGGTCAGTGGCGGACCGAGGATAAACAGTGCCCAGGGCAAGGGGGCAGGACAAGCAGTGGTGAGTGGGAGAGGTGTGATCCACAACAGGGGGAGGGGCAATTGGCAACGGGGAGGGTGACCATGCAGGAGGTGCCAGCAGCAGGTGGAAGAGGGGGATTGGCAGTGGACGGGAGGGACAATCAGTGGCAGGGGTGATTGATGGCAGGTAGTGGGTGATTGGTGGTGGGAGGAGGGGTGAGCGCATGGGAGAGGGGTGAGCAATGGTGGGAGAAGGGGCGAGTGTTGGACGGAGAGGTGAGCAGTGATGGGGCAGGAAAGGGGGGGTTCCTCTTTTTGCTCCCCCTTGACATTGACACCCGGGGCATGAGTCCCAGTTGCCCCACCTTAGATCTACCTCTGATAATGGTATGGACTATAGCCCAAGAAAGCTTATGCTAATAACAATAATAACAATAACATTGATAATAAACATTAGTGCATTTCTCTAAGAAGATAATGGTGACATCCTTCTGAAATGTTAACATGCAGCATACCTTGGTTGAACCAGTGTGGTGTAGTGGCTTGAACATTGGACTATGACCTTGGAGATCAGGGTTTGATTCCCCACTCAGCCATGGAAACCCACAGTTCCAGAAACATCCATGATAGGTTCACCATAGGGTAGCCATAAAGCTGGAAATGACTTGAAGGCACACAACAACAAAAGCCACAACATATCTTTGTTAACAGAGCCTCTGACAAAGAAGCTCTTTTTTTTTACAAAGTCTTTTTTATGTCAGCCTAGTCCAGTCTCCCTTTTCTTGTCCTACATCTAGCTGGAAGTTTTGTTGCAGCACTAGTACTGGGAGGATGGTGAAGTAGGGCTGGAGAAAGACATTCTGTGGTGGGCTGCAGCAGCGTGTCTGCAGCAAATAATGCAGTAAAGCCTGACCTGAGAAAGGCTAGGATTCTACTCTAAGTGATCCTACCACAGCTGTGTGTGCTTACTTACAATAGGCAAGGTCAACAGCTGCTTCCAGAATCATTTACTGAGCATGTGTGAAGAACAAAAGAGAAAGAAAAGAGGAAATTAAATTGATCTCCCTCACTGAGAATGAAAAGGCATAGATCTGTAAGTTTAGTGACAAAATGGAAATTATAAGAAAAATGGAGGCTGTTGAAAGGAAGAAAATAATCCTGGGATGCATTTTGGAAGAAGCTTTCAACTGGTCTCTAGAACAGTGATTCTTAATCTGGTGTCTCAGGACCCTGTGATTCTGGAGACCAGCAGCAGCAGCAACAACAGGGCAGCAGAGGGCATGGATGCTGCAGGAGCAATTTCAGTCTGGGAGCATGTTCAGCACCTGCACCTCCCAGTTACACAAATGGCAGCAGGCATGTGCATGCTCTCAAACAGTGATTCTGGAGACCAGGGTTTGAATCTCTGCTCTGCCATAGAAACCCACTGAGTGACCTCAGGGACGTCACATTCTCTCAGCCTCAGAGAAAGGCAAAGACAACAAACCTTGCCAAGAAGACTCTCATGATAGGTTTGCCTTAGGGTCACCATAAATCAGTTTTCAAAGTGGAGAGAGATGATGGCTAGAAAGAACCTGTCCCTGTCAGCAGCACTTTGCTACTCTCTGGCTTCAAGTCATTTCTGACATATGGCAATCCTAAGGTGAACCTATCGCAGGGTGTTTATTTGTTTGTTTTTTGCAAGATTTATTCAGAGGGGGGTTGCCTTTGCCTTCCTCTAAGGCTGAGCGAATGTTACTTTGCCAAGGGCACCTGGCGTCTGAGTAGGGATTTGAATCCTAGTCTCCAGAATCCTTTAATAAACAAATATTTGAATTTTTAAATGAATATTTAAATATTTAAATCTTGAATTAAGTCTTGTGGGTCCCTGGCAACAAATTATATTTATAGGGGGTCCCAGTAAAGAAAAGGTTATCCACTACTGCTCTACAAGATTCAAATTATTTTTGTTTACTTATCCAATGCTTGCCAGACCTGGTTGTTTCATTTCATGTGTGCATAATGTTAGTTTTGAATAAAAAGTCTGCTGAAACAAACTTTTGAACTGCTCTCCTCCTCCTCCTCCTCCTCCTCCTCCTGTGATGTAGGGACCTATGTAAGTACAGTGTGGTAATTGGCAGCACTCCTTTATTATCCAAAGCACAATAATTGCGTCAGTCTCTTGCAGGAAACACGCACATTCCAGCTAGGTGCCTTTACTAAGAGACACCTAAAGCAGGAAGTGTTGGATCAGTTTATTTCTGGCCTATGTCAGTCATGTGTGTGTTCAGTCCTTCCCATTTCTGCATTAATGTGCAATTTTCAATAAGCAACATCTGCCTACTAACCGGATATAATTCTCTGGTGTGGCATTGATCGCAGCAGATGACACAGCTTTCCAGAGCCTGCCAGTGCCCTGCTCAGGACTGTGCAACAACCACTCTGTCTACAGTCAGCCACTTGAGAGTAGCAGAGGAGCTGCACCCAGGGCATGTGACTGACTGGGAGGACAGAGAAACAGTTTTAGTGTCATAAGGAGAATGCAGGTGCAGATATTATTCTAAGAGCATGGGGGAAGTGGGCTGGACATCCTGTGGTATTTGAGGAGTTTTTTTTAGGGCGAAGGACATCTGTGTAAACCACTTCCAGATAGCATGTCTGTTTCTTTCCTCTGTGACAAGTCTACCATCCAGTTCCTGAGACTTTACTTCTGCTTTGCTTGTTAGACTAATAAGTCAGCAGGGGGAAACTGCCAGACATAATTGAGCCAATTGTGTCAGGCAGTTATTTTCTTCTTGCTTAACTTTCTTTGCTAGTCCCAGTGTTTCCATTGTTTTTTATAAACTCAATATTCAATATACTTCTTCTACTGTCCTACAACACTGAACTAATCTGTATGAGGTAGTGACATCATCAGGCCAATCTAATCATGTCTGCAAATATGAGAAGTTCATACATTTTTCTGCTCAACGTACTAATCAGTGAATACACTGAAATATCCTCTTTTTGAAGTTATATTTAGATACCCCTTTATCTTTAAAATAAGTGCAGTTTAATTAAAAATATACTTCAAAATTATTATTTTTTGGTCAGCAAAATTAATTTACTTAGACCCTTTCCACAGGATGTTGTCATCCCACCATGGGGACAGATCCTTCTTTCATCTCCAGGCAATCACGGACTAAATCATTGACAGGTTTTCCCCATCAATGACCTGTGACTGCACCACCATCACAGACTTACCTAATCTGCGGAGGGTCCAGAAGCGCAATGGCTGCACTTCCTGCCCCAGCACAGCTTGGGAAAGTACCTGGCTGCACTGAGGAAGGAAGAGGCAGGGCCACCATGCTTCCTTGGTCATGGAGGCAACCAGTGGACAGGGTAGCACTCCTGTCATGCTCCCCTCCCGGCAGAGCCGCTGCTGGGATCCCCCTGGGAGGATACTGGAAGAAGGTAGGGTGCGAAAAGGGCCTTAGTTTCAGTTTATTTGGAGCAACTGAAATTTTATTTAGTGTGTTGAGACCTCAACTAGTCCAGAGAGAGAGTAGACTGGGAGGCAGAAATTGTATGAATTTGTTGTTACAACAGCTTCACTGGCTGTTTCTCAGCAGAATTAAAAGTGCTAGTTTTGTCACATAGAGTTCTATATAAGTTTGGAATGGGTGATTTGAAAAATAAAGTTCTCTCATAGAAGCCTTGTTGTTGTTGTGTGCATTCAAGTTGTTTCCAAATTGTGGTAACCGTAAGGTGAACCTATCATGGGGTTTTCTAGAGACTTAGAGTGTGCCTAAGGTTACCCAGTGAGTTTCCATGGCCAAGTGGAGAAACAGATTGTAGTCTCCAGGGTCATAGTCCAATGCTCAAACCACTACACCATGCTGGCTCTTTCATACAAGCCCGCCCAGGTCTTAACATCTCCAAGGGATGCTCTTCTTCTGGTGCCAGCACCCTCAGAAGCATGGCTAGTGGTGACTTGACAAAAGGTCTTTTTTCTGTTGGCTACTCCCCAGTTCCTTGCTAAAGTAGGCAAGGCTGGTGTCTGTCCAGGTGGAGACCTTTTTTATCTAGACACTCCTTTGGTGCCTAAGATGGGTTGTTGTTTGGGAAGCAGTGGAAGCGGATGGCTTTGGTATCAGTAGGACAGTGAAGTTGCTCAGCTTTTAGTCTGAACTTTAAAGTGCTATCCAAAGGGCTGAACCCTAGCTCCTTGGATAACACCCTAAGAAGTTAAACTAAAATATGAAACTTGTTCTACCAATATTAGAACCACCAGACTCCATTAGAGGCATTGATTTGTTTCTCTTAGCTGTGGCATTTTAATTGCATTTTAAATCTGTTTCTATGTTGTAATTTTTTTTTTTTTTAAAAAAAAATGCCTGGTTTTACCAGTATTTTTTTTGTTTGCATCTGTCTCTATTTTTGAAGAGAAATAAGGTTTATATTTAGTAAATATTATAGATCCTTAAGCCACTTCTCCCATAGTAATGTCTTATTCTGCTTTCTAGTAGACTGTGTTCTTTAGTCATTCTCTTCGTGAATATGCCATCAACAGTTAAGTGTCTATATCTGTCTGTTTATGTATGTTATCCCCTCCGTACATGGTCATTCTTCATGCAAATACTGATCCACTGGTGAAGATTTTTTGCCATACTGTGAGCATGAAGAGCAATTGCTAGATAGTGCACAGGCTGAAACCGGACCTTTGCTATCCATGCCTCCAGAGGCTTTCTCCAGAGGCATAACCCTTTAATGATCACATCAAAATCAACAATAAATAATAAGATAATAAATAATACTATTATGAATACTACTACTACTAATAATAATAATACATCAATTAATTAATTAATTAACCTTGCTAGATATGCACTGCCTAGTAGTTACAAACTCCCGCTCACTGGGTATGTTTAGTCTGCAGAAGAGAAGGTTAAGAGGGGAAATGATAGCCATGGTTAAATATTTGAAGAGATGCCATGTAGAGGAGGGAGTGGGCTTGTTTTCTGCTGCTCCAGAGACCAGGACAAGGAGCAATGGATTCAAGCTGCAAGAAAGGAGATTCCACCTAAACCTCAGGGAGAACTTCCTGATGGTCAAGGATGTCCGGCAGTGGAATCTGCTGCCTCGGAGTGTAGTGGAGTCTCCTCCCTTGGAGGTTTTTAAGCAGAGGCTGGATGGCCATCTGTCAGGAGTGCTTTGAGGGTGTTCCTGCATGGCAGGGGGTTGGACTGGATGGCCCCTGGGGTCTCTTCCAACTCTATATTCCATGATTCTATGATTCTGTGATTCACTGATGAATCCCATTAACTTAAGTTTGAGAAGTCAGATGAAAAAAAATTATCAGAAGACAACACACAGGTACGTACAGGATATTGTAAACAGTGAGATCTACTTGTTTACTGCCTACAGCCTATACATAACCACTAAAAGTAAAAAATGCAGAATATGTAAAATGGCTACCTTAGTTTCATTGCCAGAAAAGAAAAGAGGTACTTGGGGGATTACCTGCTTATATGTTAAGATAACTTGACCCGCCCTCCCATAAACTGGAGCAGTTGTGGGGGGTGGGGGAGAGCAGGGTCACTGCAGCAAAATGTTTTCTGGCTTTGCAATGCCATTCAACTCTCCTCTTCCAACCCTCCTCTCCTATAGTTCAATGGCACTTATCAAGACTGTATCCTTTGCTGCTTGCAGTACAAACCTGTCTCACTGTTATCAATGAAGTCCAGTCTCTGTTAAGCATGCATAGGATTGCAGTTTAAGAGACTAAATAGTCATAATATATCAGTCCCAGGGAATAAATGGTTTTAAGAAAAACTATTAAAAATCTGAGTTAATAATATTAAGCCCCAAATAGTTTTGCCCCATAGTCCATGTCGTCTTCATAGCAATACAACTAAATATCTTCCCTATAGCCAAGTGAGGTTTATGTGTATAAGCACATTATAAACCCTAAATGTGGATTATCTTGGCTGAGATTCTGGATTGGCAGACACATCATAAAATTCTGCTTGGGTGGAACTATAACAGGTCCCCCTCCTCAGTCTCCCCCAGAGTTGTTGCACCCTCACAAACAAATGAGGAGGAAATTACTTTGATAATCTCTTGAACATCTTCTGCAAAATAAAAGGGAAAACTTTCATATTCACTTGAATGCAGTCTGCCATTATATAAGAATATTTCCTTTACATTTACTGATGCTTATATCAGTTAATGAAATATGGAAAGAGGAAGACTAAAGGACTGAAATGAACAACTGCCATACAGGGGGCCTTCAGTATCCACTAGGGTTTGACTCTAGGGTCCCTCATGGGTACCAAAATTTGTGGATGCTCAAGTTCCACTATGTACAACAATTTAGCAAAATGTCATCTCTTATATATGATGGTAAAATCAAAGTTTGCTTTTTTGGATTTTCTTTTTAAATTTGGAATATTTTCTTTTTTAAAAAATTAATTTATATTAAAATTTTCAATGAAAAAACAATTTAAAAAAACCCTCCCTGCTTCCAGACATCAATTTTCCCAGTTGAATCTGAGTTTAACATTCCATTCCCTATAAACATTCAGTTCCATACATTATCTCTATTTTACAACAATCGTAAACTATTACTTTTAGCTTATATTTAACTATTTACATTTTATCTTTTATCACCTCATTTTTAAATTTTGGAATATTTTCAAGCTGCAGTTGGTTGAATCTGTGGATACAGATTCCGTGGATATGGAGGGCTGACTGTCCATTGCAAATGAATACAATATCATTTATGTCGATTTAAATTTCAGAGACAATCTGCAGAGCCAAAACATATGTCTTCTGATGTCAAATACTAATTCTTTTTAAAAAGAATTATATGCGTGGGGAAAGGTACTTGCAGTGAAGTATGTGTGTGGTGTGTGGAATGCCATTTTGCGACTCACGCCAAACTCATAATTCTTTAATTTTAGTCTATGTCGTTTGTACCAGACTGTGGGTGGAGAATCCCAATATTCTGATAAAGAACCAAATGTATCCTGTAAATCTGCTCGCTGACATCTCTGTAGTCCTTGTGTACAAGGAGGTATACACACAAGAGTTTATTTCTTGAATTTCCAAAGAAACCTCTACCCTTTCACACTTGATGAACAATTTTCCTGTGTTCACTTCATGCAATTGTCTGACTTTTGTAGATTACACTGTGCAGTTGCTCTAAGGGTTATTATAGACTATTGAGATTAAAAGCTTGCTTTGTTTCTCTGAGTCACCCCTGACAGGAAAAACATATCTTATTGGTTTCATGCTAAACAACTTTTATGAAATGGAACATCTGCTTTCAGGAACAAAAATATGTCTTAACTACAAAAAGAACAGAATTCAGAACAGTATAACAAAGTTTTTAAATTAAGCTTTTGTTTTCATGTCAGGATCTTCCTTTCCAGTGCAGAACTTGGTTTTAAAAACATTAAATAAAATGAATCATGGTCTCTGACAATAAGAAAAGCCACATCTAGAAAAAATAAATAATGTTCCTAGCTTCAGATTCATTGTTCACTTAAATATATTGTAATTTTATTCATTTATTAAATATCTGGACACTTACTGTTCATACAGATATTTTAAAGACAGCTAATACGCAAGATTACTTAGGGTCAGCATATCTGAATGACCACTCCCTCCTCTATGAATCGGAAACTAGGTTGAGTTCCTCTTCTGTGGCTGCATTGTATGTCTTGGCTTGAAAATGCCAGAGTGTGCTCAGATGCTGTGCAAAGGGCAATTAAGTGAAAGAAAAAGCAAGAAGAAAATGACCAAATGCCATTATTTCCAGTTGTATAGAATGAATGAAGACACTGGAACTCAGGAGGTTTCCCTGACCACCAAGAGTCCAGAACAGGTCTCCCCCTGCCAGTATCATATCCTGAGCTAAAGAGGAAGATTCAAGCACCTAAAGATGGTCTTCCCTTTTGCTGAACAGGTTGTGCTATGTTAGAGAGAGCCATCATTGTTTAGAAATTATTTCCTGCTGTACACAATAGAAGTACATTGTATGAAAATCTGATGAGCAATTGGAATGTATAGTGTGTTAGCCTTGGGAGAAGATGAATTATACAATGCTTTACTTAAAGTTGAGTTGTTGTTGTTGTTGTTTGTTTTGTTTTTTACATTTTGAGGTCTGGATATTTGTTTTTTAAGTACATGATCTGTCCAACTCTGGAAAATGGCCACACAGATCACTGTCAGTAATTAACAGTTATAAGGGTAGACAGTTGGAGGCAGAGAGAGAACTGCTTAGTGATGTTCCATACATCAGCTGAGCAGCTTGAGAGGAGAAAAGGGAAGTTAGAACCACATTTTCATTGCAACTTACCCTCAATCCTGCTACTCAGAAAACAGCTGAGGAATAGAGTAAGGTAGACTCAAAATTCCCTTTCCCATGCTACAGGAAGGGAATGGGATCACCCTGCCACATGTGCAAACTTTTCCCTTTTCTGTTCAACAAAGCAGAAATAATAAGTTGGGGCGGGGGGCTGTGGGGAAGAGGAGGGGCAGCCCTGTGGGAAGACCTTGCAAGCCACATCCAGTTCACAAAGTAAAGGTTCTTCTTTTCTGACAAAATTCTTGTAGTGAAGGAATGGTTACCATGGACAATGACAGCTGGTGATTTCCATGTCAGTAGGATGATGAAGTTGTTCTGGATTATAGTCTGAATTTGAAAAAGAGCTATCCAGTATGCTGAACTCACCAAAGGCTCAACACCTGGGATAGTTCCTTTAAAGCTCAAACTACAACACAAAGCAGTGTTACCAGCTGACTGACATAGGGCCCAGCAGTGACATCCTCCAGTAACATCACTTTCAGAGCACTTCCTTTATATAAAACTTATAAATACTCTCTGACATGCTTTAAGTAGTATGTTTAAAATAGGATCACAAGAAACTTAAGAGTAAAGCAATGTATCTAGGGGGGCTGAAATTCTTTAAAAAGAGTATAGTAGAATGTTATAAATTTAACACAAAGGTCTAAACATGAATGGTTGGTGCTGAATGCACAAAGGTCTTTAGAAAAACCTGGCACATAGCAATGTTTGCAGGAACTTGTCTTTATTTTTCTTGAAAGAATTTTCCTAAGACTTTCTCAGATACAATAAAGAAATTAAACAAAAAGCAGAGCAAGGAAAGGAAGAAAACGAAGGAGGAGAAGGAAGAGAGGAAGAAGAAGAGAGAAACATACCTACAAAAAACAAAATAGAAATACTGATAGATGACTTGACTTCTGGCCTTGTTTTCAGTGGCTATAATGCTATACATAGGATAATCCTGTCCCACTCTCTAAGAACTTATAGATACTTCCTCTGTAAGCTGAATTTTCAAAACCAAGTTATTAAATCATTTTCCTTTTTCCTCAAAAAGTCAATCAAGGATTTCTGATCTTTTTTAAAAATTCTCCAGTGATTTTTCTATAAGCAAACTTGATAATTTGTCCATCTCAGCTAACTCATTCAATTTTAGCAGCCATTCTTCCACCACAGGAATTTCTGGTTTCTTCAATTTTTGAGCATGAGCTGTTAACTTATACTGAAGTATTTGTCCATGGTTCCCTTCAGCTGATCATCCATGAGTCCCAAAGAAACAGTTCTGGTTTTAGCTGTATATTAATCTTTAATATTCTCTGATTCAGCTATACAGCTAAAAATATTCAACTGAACCCAGAAATTTCTCATGTTCTTGCAAGTTCACCATATTATGGTGAAACGTTCCCTCATGTTGTTCACATTTCCAACACAGATTTGGGACACCCATGTACATTCTACTCAGATTTTCTGGTATATTAATCGTACATCATTTTATAAAGAATTCTTTTTAAGATCTTAACACAATGTAAACTTCAACACCTTTGACCACATCTTCTACCATTGTTCCATTTGTATATTACATGCAAAATTCTTAGCCCTTTTTACTACATATTCTTCCACTTGTTCCTCTTCCATGTCAAATTTTAACAGAAATTTATACATTTTGCCAAATACATGTTTACCACCAGGACACCATTATATTTCAAACTCCTGAGTTACACTTTTCAGAACCATAGTTCTATCCTTAAACTTTTCAACTAAGTGCCAATAAAAAAGCCATTGGAAACTGTATACATCTGCAAGCAGTTGTTCCTTTGACTTTTTATTCACTTTGGCAGTTCTCCAATAAATCTTGATACTTTAAGCATCTTTCTTGCCTATTGTTTCTTTCTATAAAAAGCCTCTTGTGCTGAGACCCATAAAGGTCATTTGGGGCACAACCTTGGTTTGAATCTGTTCCATGTTCTCTATAAGGCACGTCTCACATAATGATAATTAAAATCTACATTCATCTTAACTTTGTTATACCATAATTATCCATGGCATACAAACTTCATGCCCTTCCAAATCCAATAATCTTTTGTTTCTCAGTACCACCCATTCTTCCAATCACATCAAATGACAAACAGCAGGACTTGTTTGTAAATCTATTTCCCTTCCTTGTAATGTTCAGGCTAAATGTCTGGTTGATAGTAATTTCCATATTTATTCTAAAATGTTTCACATGAGTCATTGTTGCACAAACTTTGAGCCTGCATGAATTAATTCATATTTGATGATCTCTATCTTCACTATTCAGTCCCTCTGAAAAGAGGGTTCCTTACTCCGTGGACAAACCTCAGAATAATTCTGAGGTTTGTCCACAGAGTAAGGACAAAAATCTGATTAATATGGAGCACTAACTGATGAGCATCAAAACGCATAGTGCTTTTTTAAAAAAAAATCAATAATCAAGGAAAGAGTTAAATGAAAGGCAGCTTTTTTTCCTCTGAAAGAACCTAATATTTTCATTTTGGCCTCATATCAATCCCGACTGCAATCTGGAGTGGAGAAGAATGCACCCATTCATTGAATCACTCCCATTTATTAGCCTCTTAAAAGTTTTCCATGATTTAAAGTTTCGGGACTTTTCTTTGAAAACAAAACACATTCAGTTTTTCCTTTTCAATTAATTTTATGTATATTACCATGAAGTTTGAAATGCAAGTGTTTTGATGCTGTTACATCAATTTTTCCATTCTCAAATTCCATTTCTAGAAGTAAGTAGTTTGCTTGCACAGCTCAAGTATACCCTTAGACAGGAGGTGATCTGAGACCAAACTTTACTCACAAGCAAAGGCACCCTCCCTTGATAAATTTTGAGGTGGATTCCAAGTACCACAGCAAGATGGTATTTAATTTGCCACGTAAAAAGTATAGGGTCTCATTAAGATCAGCCAAAACACACATACGCAGAGAGGTCTATGTTACCCACTGTAAACATTTTCAAGACTACCCTTTAATCCCAACAGTGCATACCACAGAAAAGCATACTTCATGGGCAAAGCTAACTTGATAGGTAAAAGTATTATGGCCTGAAGGATATTGCACAGTCAAGGTAAACATGGTAGGCCTACATAATAGATTGGAATTTATATAAGTTTGTCCTTTTCCTTCCCAAAATTGCTCAGTGCTGATTGATTTATTCTCCATTCTCTTTCCATTCTCTTCCACCAACCTGATACTCTAAAAGTCATGCCCTTTTATTTATGCAACTGTTCATAGTCATTCAACAGACTTATAGAAATGGAAACTGAAGGCTACTTTACTCAGTTTTTTCCACAGTGGCCTTCTGAAACTTAGTTTAATAGTTCTACACTGTAGAGCAAAGAGAAGGTCAGCCAAACTTCTGAAAACTCTTCTAGGTTAAGTTTTTTTGGCCCTAGTAGCTATACCATTAATTCTGCTCTTGTTACCTTTTGATGTACACTAGAGATTGTTGAGAGGATGTGAGGACCTTATTGCATGTTACTTCTCACTTCTCACATTTTAATGCCATGAATACTGGAGAAAGCCTTGCCCAATCACATCCCTAACATTCAAAGGATAAAATGCAAATCCTACACTTCTGACTTTCAGATTGTGTGATGGATTTTGTTCTGTTATACATCAGCCATATGATTAATCTATTAGAAAGAAGTGGACTCTCTTGAATAACTAGCACTGCAGATTGTCCTTTAAGTAGGGCTGAACATGGCCTTCAGATAAAACTTCCTTTAAATAGTTAAATAAGAAAAGAAAAGAAAAGAAGAAAAAAGGTGTGTGTGTGTGTGTATGCATACACATGACTGTCCACATGTGTGAGAAAAAGAGTCTGACAGACAGACAGTAAGGGATTTTCTAAAATGATCTGGATTTGATTTTCTTTTGGTGTAGGTTTGTGCCATTTGGATGGCACATATGAAAGCAATTCTTCACAGCTGGTTGAAACCAGACTGAATCTAAATTAAGACATTTCAAGAACCAAGCAGAGCTTGGACAGTTATTTTGGAGATGGAAGAATATAGTGACCTACTGAAGTCATCTAGAACTGAGCCTATAACTGGGACCCAGAACATAATTCCACCACAACTCAGTTATGGCTACCTGCAACAAGCAATAAAATTCTGCTTAAAAGTAATGTTCTAAGTTATAGAATCAAGTATGTAGATATGGCCATCTGTTTAGAAAACTGAGTTGAAACTCCTTCTTACCCATTCTATTCCCAGCAGTGTGGCTTCGATTGGGGACCTAAGAACGTCCTGGGCCCACTGTCCTGGGCCCACAGCATCCATACATATTCACCTGCTGAATATTCTGTTCTGTTCTACTCCACACATGCCTATACTTGATTGTATTTTCCCTGCCATGGAGGGAGTTGAACAGGACAGGAACAAAATAGCAGTGGCTCTTCTACTAGCCACATCCACCTTGTATGTTGCTGAAACAGAAGGAGTTGAGGTGACATGAGTTTGATTAATATTTTGAATGCATGTTGAGAACCCAACAATTATGGGAAGGGGAGGTGGAAAACCATCTGTGCTATAGTCACCGCACCTACACCCACACCCAGTTTCTTTGTTCCAGCAAGCATGCAAAAGAACAGCCAGCTCACTTCTTCCCTGACTCTTCCCTCTTTTGGCAAATCTGGGAGTTATCACTGCCAGTAAAGAAGGTGGAGTCGTTGCCACTGCCACTGCATTCCTCCTTCCCAACATTTCTCCTTCCATGACAAGGACTGAGGGGGCAGACAGGTAGTCCATGATAGCTTCAATTGGCTTGTGCCCCGAGGTCCTCCCCAGACTCGTAGAATCATAAAATTATACAGCTGGACCATCTAGTCCAATCCCTGTCAGATAGGAATCGACAGCTAAAGCAGCCCAGAAAGATGGCCATCCAACCTCTCTTTGAAAACCTTTAATAAAAGAGAGCCCCCTCCACCCTTTTCTGGACATCTATTCCACTGTGGAACAGCTCTTACAATCATGCAGGTCTTCCTAATGTTTAGGTGAAATCTCTTTACCTGTAATTTGAATCTATGGGATTATGTCATACACTGTGGAATAGCAGAAAGCAAACTTGCAAGTTCTACAAGAGATCACTTCAGTTCTGTAAGTTATATATCACCTCCCTTCAGTATTTAAAGATGGTTGGATGTCATTCTGATAGTGAAGTACAACATCATAAATCCAATTTACACTATTGAAATCCACTTTTTGGTCATTCCAAGGGTCAGAAATCCTTACCAATTGTGCAATGACCAAAATCCCCCTCAAAACCCATTTTTTAATTGACATAGCCATTTCTGTGTTGTTGCAGTGGGTGGCTGGGTGGGAATCAGTGGAGAGATGTCCAGCAATTTTGCTAGAGCTGGATGTGGTGCAAGGGCAAGAGGTCTTCAGGGACCTCTCCTAGCTGCTTTAAATTCCATCTTGGGAAAGATGGGATATAAATTCAATAAACAAACAAATAAATAAATAGCATTCGAGTATTCTGACCACATCCTAACAGAGTGGTGCTATTATTTCCCTCAGTCTGTATGTCATCCAGGACTGCATTGTATTGTTTTGTTTTGTCACCACATTACACTGCTGACTCATGTTCAGCTTGTGTTCTACTAAGACCTCTAAATCCTTTTCACACGTGCTATTGTCAAGCTAGGTGCTATGCATCCTGTATTTGTACATTTTGTTTTTCCTTCCTAAATGTAGTACCTCACATGTTCACTTTTGCAGGCTAGACTTTCACAGATTTGAGTTTCTTCAGCCCCTACCCCTCTCCATCTCAGGCTTTTCTTTTCTGGGGAAACTTCCCTCTTGGTGGCTCTGATTGGGTCATTCAGCCCATTAAAAACCCACCTCTTGTCCTCTTCCTCCTCCACCAGCTGCTGTCTGAACAGCTAAGGAGGGCTTATAGCCCAATTTGTCAGCACCACAAATTCTCTCCTGATCCTCCCACACCACACCTAAGGGTGAGAGAGAAGTGATATAGGGCCACCATGACACCCCCTCCTTGCCTCTCCTTTCTCTTACTTGGTTTGGATACTGTGTGCCCATTCTCCCCACCATGCCTTGGCTACCTCACAGACACTTTAAATTTGATATTTGTGATTGTTCCACTTTTGCAAGGGTCCTGCACCGCTAATCCAAGTGAATGTGGAGGGCCAATTGTATTCCTGCTGCCATTCATATTGTTAGCTTTGGCCCAGCTTTCCAATCTATTAAGGTCATTGTGACTCCTGATTCTACTTTGTCCAAATTAGAGACTTCTAAAGTTAGAGAATTCTCTAATTTGGTGTTGTCTCCAGATTTAATGAGCATACCCTCTATTCTTCTGGAGGAGGAAAGGGAGTTATGTGTATCTGGCTTCAAGTCACTTGTCAACTTACGGTGACCTCATAAATTTATAGAGTTTCCTTAGGCAAGGAACACTCAGATGTGATTTTGCAAGTCCCTTCCTCTGGAATACAGGCTGGAATTTGTTGGTAGCCTCCCATCCAACTACTAACCAGGGCTGGCTCCACTTAGCTGCCAAGATCAGAAAGGACCTGGATATTTAGGATATTTAGGCCAAGAGGAGTTAAACTGAATTTATTTATTTTTACAGCATTGGTGAAATACTTTGGGTCTAACTCAGTGGAGTTGGAAGGCATGCCCACCATGAGATTGCTGATTGTAGGCCTGAGATCCTTGGGGTGCGGACCTGGAGGGGGAAAGAAAAAGAGAATTGACAGTTTAACTGTGATAGGCTTAGTTTACCAAGGAGGTTAGAAGCCTGACATTTCTGGAAGAAGTGGAGGGCGAGGGGGACAGAAGGTCAGATTTCAAAGAGAATGTGGAATAGAGGCAAGCCTACTTCATGAGATTTTTAGAACATCTCCTCCTCCTCCTCCTCCTCCTCCTCTTCTTCTTCCACTGCTGCTGCTGCTGCTACAACTGTTCAATCTCTGGCTGAGTGGACTGGGAATTTGTGAGGTCTCATCAGATGTCTAATCAGAGACCCTGAACACATGAGCATGCACACACACACACACGTGCACACACATGTCTATTTTATGAGCTAAAATAATGAAACAGGCAACGGTTTACAAGAGGGGATAAAGTGGATGAAAAGTATATAAGTACAATTTCTTGACAAACCACTAGTAGTCAAGAAATCTAGAGTTAAAACAATCAAACTGAAGATTCTACCCCCCCCCAACACAAGTTGGGGACAAACAATTACAATACAGGTTCAAATATCAGCCAGACTGGAATTTCTTGAGTTCTGGCTGTTTTGTGTCAACCCTCAATTAAGCTAGGCAAAGTAAAATGTTTCCCTCTAAAAATATCTGAACTCGAGCCTGAAAAAATGTTACTAAAAACATTATTGATTGGATCACTTCTCCTTTTTACCCTGATCTGTACAACAGTATGGGCCTATGACAGGCCTGCTTTTATATGCATTAAAGTAAAGTAACTTGAGCTCTGGCCAAAGAACATAATTGGCTCTCAGCTCCAAGTAGCCAGGTGAAATGTGAGGAATTTGAACAGCAACTGCTCTGCATATGTATCAATAGCAGGGTTGTATGTTGGGCATGCTAGAAAAGAATTCAAGTATGAAGAGAGAGGAACAGCTTTAAGTACAAAGTCATCATTGAAGTCATATGGAGACTTGGGTGGCAGCAAGGCACTCCTGTGTCCCAAACAGCCCACAGCTAGGTTGGAATTAATAAGTGCTCACTACACTCAATGTACGTCTTATTTATAGCTCTGCAGATTTTGTGACAACCACTTGCATAAATAGGTGTTGCTATAGCCGCAATTGGCTGCAGAAGGTACACGGTCTTTCAAGCAATGCTGTGTGCCTTGACAGGGCCACAGAAAATAAACTACTCACTATTACATCCAACGTCAAAGAAGGATCCCATGGCATTCAGTAAATAAACACAAGGGTGCATCCCTTGCTATTTATTAAGGGTAAAAAATGTAAACAAGCTGTCTAGTCCTGTGTAGCACTTAATCCAATGATGAATGTCATTTATTCACAGAAGAGGTCAGTCCATCACCCTGAATCCATTCTCTGGCAGCCTTCCCAATTAAATGGGCTTCCTACTTATTACAAACACTCCCTGAGAGGATTTAATTCCAATGTTCATTATAAAATGTATTAAGGATTTCTAAAGCAGTGGTTTACATTAAAAAATACTCCTATGGAGGAATGATGCAAATATTCACATTCATATGGCAAAATGCTCAGGATGTATATCTTCACTTTTCAGGCTTCTACATGTTTTCCTTTCTACTGAGGTGGCAAAAGTTTCTGCACATTGTTTTTCACATCTTGAAACAGTGAAAAATGAAGAAACATGCAAATTATTTTGCTTTTGTATAAGGCAAAAAATCTTTCAAAAATTTACATTTTTTTAGTGGAGTATCTTGAGATATCCTTTTAAGAAAATTTTCAAATACTATTTAAAGCTGTCAGATTGTACAGAGTAGCAAAACATACAGTTCAACATAGAGGAGCTTGTCTGTCCTGTCTAATAGGCATCTAAGCTGGTGTATTCTCTTTAATTTCTGCTTTCCAGCTTTTTAACCCTTTCTACTACACCGCTAGTTTCAGTTTACAATGTTTACTAGGCAGTGACAATCATCTATTTCACACAGCTTGAAAAGTTGTTTTTAAAGAATATTCATTCATTCATTCACTCCATTTGTATGCTGATTTTCTCCTGGCATGGGGCAAATTATAGTTCTGAGTCCCCCAGTGAAGTGAGTTGATGTTATAACTGCAAATGTTAAAATGTAACTCCCCACTTTTTCATCTCTCAAAAGAAGAGTTGAGTAACAGACCCTCCAGGCATTTTTTATCCCAAAATCCTTCAACATTGTTTATGGTGGCTAGGTCTAATGAGAGCTGCAGGCAAAATATTTGTACACCTAGTGCTCAAAGGTGACTAAATTGCTTAATTTTGAATTACTTTTTTAAAAAATCTGGATGCTACAATACCTTGCTGGTGGTACAAAATATGCAGTCAGCCCTCCTCCACATTTGCAGGTTTCACTTTTGTGGATTTATTCATGGATTATTTGCTGTCAGCTCTGCTGCCTCTCTATGCAATTTTTAATAGGGACTGCAAGCCTTGTGAGACTGAGGAAATTGCAAACGAAGCTTCTAAGTCCCCATTAAAAATGGTGTGGGGCAGCAGTGGAGGTGGCAGTAAGCCCCACCAGCCACCCACTTCTGCCTTGTTTGAAGGAACCCTGATGCCTCAAAAGATTCCATGGTGGGTTGAATATGGTGATCATACTTTTTTTGTGTGTTAAATATGGTTTGGGAGGGTCTAGAGTTGTTCACTCCCCCCCCACTTTCACAGGGGTCTGTGCCCCTAACCCTAGCGAATGTGCAGGGATGACTGTACTCTCTTCCCATCTATTTCATCAACAGTCAGAATTAAGCATGAGGAATCCTGCCATATGAAATGATTAAAATCCATAAATGTTTCCGTCCACCAACTCCCCTAATAGAAGGGGAACAATTTATATGGTTTGAAGAGAAACCAGTGATAAAATACGCTAGAGAGTAAAGTTACCTCTTGTTAAGTAACAATAAAGTTGTGTATATCTTTGTTATTGAGGAAATGAACTTGTAATTCCATGCATTTCATTATTTGAAATGATTTACTTCCAAACTCTGCTATTTCATTTGTCTTGTTAATATGAGTACTGATTTATCAGCTGGAAATCTAAAATATTGCTAACCTCTATTTCAGATGGATAAGTGCCTGAATGGTTTTACTTAAAAGTACTTCTGTTTCTTTTCCCATGGAAAGGTGAGGTCTTAGAACTATATCGCTGAAAAAGTGCTTTCACCCAGTGCTAAATTTGTTCATGTCAGTTCAACATTGCTGTGGTAAGTATGTGAACAGGGTCAAATAGAAAACTGTAGAAAGGCCAATTATATCTGACTGACAGTCCTGCTTTCTGCTGATCGCTTTATAGTTTTTCCACAGCTGTAAAGGAAGCAGACCTCCAAATGCAAAACATGACTCATGCTAAAAATAAATAAATAATAACAACAATACACTTGAATTCTGTAGATCAAAATGACACAAAAGTCAATCGTTTTGTGAAGGCATGATTTTCTGTTTCTTCACATTTGTCTTTGCATCCATCAGGAAGCCCTTGCATTAATAGAAAAATGGCAGCATTTATTTTCACTGTATTTATCAAACAAAGCCAGTGTGTTCAAACAGAACAGAACAGATATTTTTCTATTACAGTTAAGACACTGTAACCCCTCTTCCTCATGATTATACATGGCTGTCTATGAAATAGCTTTACTTATGTCTTACTGTAGGCAGGGTACTACACTACCACTGCAAACAGGACAGCATCTATCTGAAATCTCTTTAGATTTACTAACCCACTTTAAGAACACATCCACTACTCTCTTGTTATTCCAAGCAAATGATCATGGCCAGGAAAATTACAGGGATTTTAAGAGAACTTTGGGCATAAACAAAGATAACTTGTTTCGGACAAAAATGAGTGGGGTGATAGGACAGGGTGTTTCTCTTCCTTCTGCCACGTTGAAGTACCCTCTTTCATATCATATCATTCCTGCTTAGAAGAACTAGATTAAAAGATTTATGACCAATTACTAGCAGTATGAAATTACTTAAAAACAGTAATATTGACTTTTCAATACTTACACTGAAATAAAATAGTATATTACAAAAACCTTTATTACCAGCACCCTGTTAAAGATGGGACAAGCTTTAATCACCTTTCCAACTAAAGTTGGAATCTGGAAAATAGGCTGAGTTTAAGTTAAACCTCAGAGCACATCTTCGCCTATCCTACCATGAGGCAGTTAAGCAATTGCCTCAGGCAGCTAACGCTTGTAGGCAGCAATGACCTTCTTGAACTCCTCTTCTTCGCTGAGAGACATATGGCTTCTCCTCCATTCCTAAGGTAGCTTGTTCAGGTGTAGTGGAAGCCATTCTCACTTCAGAAAAAATTCAAAGGCCAATCCAGCTTGTGTCTTGTCTTCGGAATCTTATCCTTTACCTCAGACAGCAAAACATCTTGGGCAAGCCTTACTTACAGAGCAAAAATGTCATAAAAAGAACATGCCATGAAGAATGTAGAACATCTCTATTGCAAGGATAAGTTGGTATTTATTTTAGTTGTACATGGTTTTTACTGGCAGAGGAACAGCTATAGTTTGAATTTGCTAACATGAAGAACACCTGCCACCTTTTTCCATGTGCAAGTTTTTTGTTTTTACTAGAAAGAAGCTTATAAGGAGGAGAAACTTTGTGCATTGATGCGGCAAGGCTAATGGTGTAGCTTTCAGTTTCAGCTTAGTGATTAACTGACACTTTGAATACACCCAACTAACTAATTTACTTCAGAGTGTTAATCTTTAACTACTCTGAAGTGAATTCCAGCTATTTCAGTGGGTCTTAATTTTGAGAAAATGTATATAAAACAGGACCCTTACAAGGCAGCTCCGATGTACTCAGGTCCATATAGCTGTATGAAAGCACAGGGCAGCAGCTGATTAAGGCTACAATCTTGAGAGTCTTTATCTAGAAGAAAGCTCCTGAAGCTCAGTGGGTCTGACCCACCAGTAGAAAAGTGAAGGGTTAAACAGAGGTGCTTTATGGACATCTTTCAAGAGTGTATGGCAGAGGGTTGGACTAGATGGTCTTTGTGGTTTATTCAGACTCAAAGATTCTATTATTGTGCCACAGGCTGAAATCTTCTGAATGTGTTCCTGGGAAGTCCCAGATGAAGATACTGAGATATACATGATAAAACATGTGAAGAACTGTGCTATGACTTCCTTGCCCTCTGCTTAGGGTTCCAGAATTCTGCACTGCATGGTTTTCCTTGTGTTCTCAGTTGCTGTAAGACAACTGCCCATTCTCTGTTGACTCTATGTATGTACCCAATATTGCTCATCTTTCTTTGTTAACTCTATTAACTTTGTTAAAACAGGAGTGCATATCCTCCTCTCTGTTGTTAATGTTAGATTTCTGCTTTTTGGACATGATTTTGGATGTAAAGCCATGGTAGGAATCATGCTGCCCTCCAAATGTAGTTGCTACAGAGCTCCCAGTTGTGCTCATCACTGACTCTGCTGCCTAGAATTGCTGGGAATTGCAGTCCAGTATCTGGAGGGCCCTATGATTCTCATGATTTGATATGAAGCTTGTTGAAAAGCAGTAGCATAATGTTAAAATACGCCATATCTTTCTATTGCCACTGCCATTTCAGTGCATTTCAAATATTGTGTATCTCAATCTGTTGCAGGACACTCAGGTCCCCTATGGCCTGCGTTCCAGTTTCCTCAAAGATTTCCAAATTCAGCACGAAGATCTGTATGAGGAAAAGAAAAAAAAAAGGGGGGGGGACTGCAACATAAAGCGGAATCATTTGTGTTTGGCTACAAACAGCATTGGACTCTAATCATGATTTCTTTTTGCAAAGAATTTGAGCATCCCAAGCCTGGGCAGGGGAGCAGAAGGCACACCAAGTATGACAGTAAGATGACTTTTTTTTAAAAAAAGAAAGAAAAGTAAATGAATATTTCAAAAAAATTAATCACTAATTTTTAAAAACCTCGATGTCACATCCACAACATGAATTAGTTTTTCTGTAACTTGCTGCATCCATAACTATACTCTCTCTTTGCAACTCTTTGACTTATAGAAAACAAAGAGCTCCCTCCTACTAACTATAGGTGAAGTGCCGCAGATGTTTCATTTTTACGGGCAAGGACTTAAAGCTGTAAGAGACCCAAATTATATCAGATGGCAAAAACCTATCCTTTGCATAAGATTTTATCACATAGTGAATCTCTTGTGAATCAGAAGAGTGGTAAGTTAAATGCCAACATGGAGCCAAGATGTCATTCTAAAGTTTGTTTACTTTAATGTAAGAAAATAGGTTACATTACTATGAATTCTGAATTTTCTGCTTAGCATTACAAAGTCCGCAAATGAGAGGAATGTTCCAGTTAATACTTAAGGTGTTCATAAAGTCAAGTGTCACACTGCTAAGTCAGAATCTCCCTTCAGCTAGTATAGTAAGTATTCCAAAGAATGCTCTTGAACAATATTCAAAAGCTGTCATATTATAAACAGTAAAGTATTTAAACCAACAGAATGAGGCACATTACTATTTCCCTGAGAAATTTTTAGCTGGAACACTTCAGCCACATCAGTCTTGAAACTCAACAAAATGTGAGTAAGATGCATTTGATTCTTTAAATTAATGCTTTAAAAATTTGTGGTTTTAAGTTAAACACAAAGCTGTATCTATTGCTAGTAGAGGCTTTTAATAAAAATATTATTTTAAAAAGCCTTGAGAATTGTTGTGAAAAATGCATCATTTAGCTGTTTGGCTAGAGAGACATCCCAGCAAAATGCACATGTGGATGACCTGCCCATTCAAATTCATTTTCATCTTTTACCATCTTCCTGCTGGACATCTCAAAAAATTTTATGCCAAGAAAGTAGCAATCCTGTTCCTTTCTTCCTCAGTCACCAGTATGAGAAAGAATCTCAGCAGCCATGCTGGATGAGGATCCAGGACTGGCTCTCTGATCCATTAAATGGTAAAATAAACTGACAAGTTCAGAAGTGTTTAACTTAATAAACTTGATCAAAGGTGGCTTGTGGGTTCTCATAGCAGTGGGACAGTGAATCCACTCTGTGGTTTAGTTTAGTCTGCACCTCAAAGGAGGTAGGGAATGGAAACTTGGATAACTCCAAACCCAAACCTGGAATAGACTAATATGGAAATGACCACTCATATCTAAATACCCTTTATAACAGAATGCATGTGATGGGAATCCTTTTGGGGAAGAGTTTATGACCAAAAGAAAGCACAAGGAACAACATAATCAGCTAGGCAATCATACTGCAACACCTGTTTTAAAAAAGGCAAGAGGAAAAACAGTGCATCACATACTCAATATCTTTTTGACATCCTCTTAGGAGGAATAGGGTTTGTACCATGAAGAATGTTGCACATCAGTGTCTGTGTGGATAGAGAGCTTTGTCTCGCAAATACCCCTCCAAGCACTGTATTGCAAAGGGGTCAATGTCAGTGTCAAACTTGTTGGCAAAGAAGTGGTGCTTTCGTAACATCCAGTTCAAGTCTCCCACTCCAAAGACACACACTGAGCGGATATGAATTCCATTACAAGGTGGGTACGGGGCACCCTTTGACACATCCCCCTCAAAATAATGCCACTTAACAAACCTTGCCAGAGCATTCATGTCTGAGACATCATATTTGTTACTGGCAGAGACAGCTCCAGGAACTTCAGGAATTCGCTGAATAGTAGCCCACAAGTATTCGTCAGGACTGTATGTATCTTTAGCCCATTCTATAAAAGCAAGGATTTTGCTGTTCTCCAATACATATTCAACAAACTTCCTGCTGACAACAAAGTAGGCACTGCCAGAGAAAATGGGTGTATTGAGAGGTGGGTGTTGCTTGTCTACTCCCATGTTTTTAACCTTACCATCAACAACTTCATGATGCTTCTTCCACCGCACCTCCTTGTTTGAAGGCATTTTCTCTGTTTCCAAACTATTTTCACCCTTGAGGGCCTTCAGCTTCTCTATTATTTCCTGGTTAGTCTTGATAGGAAAATCCATTCCACAAAGATTGATTAGGTACTTCCAGTTTGTACTCCTCCTGTAGAGATCTTTCATGCAGTTGAGGTCTGCTTGCACTCTGCTCCATGAGGCATACACCACACTTTCCAACTGGCTGGCAATGAAAACGTTGTCAAAACATGAAGCAATTCCTTTAACTGCAGCCAAGAAAGACTCAGGAGACTTCTTATCAACATGAATGCAGTAATAGTTCTGAGGTGCATAGATGGCTCGCAAAAGCCTATCAAGCATATTAATTTTGTGATGAACTACTATTGAATAAGCAATGGGAAATTCTGCTTCTTCTTTGCTCAGGGGTTGCATAATATATTTTTGTCGCTTAATAAAGGAGGCACAATCTGTTGTCATGTTAATGTAATCATTTGCAGTTAGCTTTGGGCGCTTCCTAAATGAAACAGTTAAGAGTTCTAGTTTTACTTTCTGAATTTCCTCTGGATCACCCTCCAATATCTTGGAGCAGTTTACATTAGTACTGGGGTTTTCATCAGTCAGCTCAAGCCCCTTACGATGCAGATAGTTTGGTTTCTGGTGAGTTTTAATAAGGGACCAGGTCCCAACTGTAAAAATTATCACCAAGAGAAACTTGAAACATGGAATATGACAGTGACGAAGTTTCCTTCTCAGCATTTCAGAGAGTGTCTGGAAACTCCCATGCATTTAGGACATTTTCTTTATATACATGATCAAGTTCTACCTTCTCAGCCTTCTATTTTTCTTTCCCAGAAGAAGATTCCTAGGAATTAAACAAAAATACATATAAATTTGGAGGAATCGTTTTTTTAAAATCTATACCTTTCTAAAAAGCCCTAGTATTATCTCTTCAACTTCATGTGGTTCTTGTTTTCTCAGACCTCGAAGACTGAGTGTGAAGGAAATTTGCCTGTCTCCTCTTTCTCATAATGTTCTGTTGCTAGAGTAAGATACTATTTTACATTCAAGTCTTTGGCTTGACCAGTACTTGACACGGTCTCACACTTTCCCTACAAGTCTTTGTTTTTTGCTGACTCTTCTGCATATTGTTTTCATGTACATAGATTCAGATTTTGACTAAAAAGAAACTAATATGAAATGACTTTGTTATAGTAGGGTTTTCAATCCTGCCTTCGTTACCTTTATTTTCTGTGTCAGATTACAATAGCTGGTACAATGAAAAATCACTCAGCCCACACAAGTTATATTGCTCATGCAAAGAGCTATGACTCCCATGAGTAAAAATGGTAGCCCAGTGATAGATGTGACCTGACATAGAAGTTAAGTCTGTGTGTCTAACTCAATGTAAAGAACTCCTTGCCAAACATTTTTCAGGAAAATTATATACTGGGATCTTCAGAGAGCTGGCCTGAGGCTTTCCAATCTGTTTTTCTTTTTTTTCAAGACAATAAGCAGGTGCCATCCATTTCTTCAATCTGTAATGGAAAGCATGTATCCAGCATTGTGGTTGGCATCTGCCTATGGCTAGTGATTTAAACTTAAAGATAGCTTTCAGGAAAAGTCTGCACAGAATGACAGAGGGAGAGGTGCCTATTGTTTTCTGAATGACTTTAAACTTAAAGACAGATGCCCAGATAAATGTTTCTGGGTTTTTTTTAAAAAGCTTTTGGAACTTCTACTTATATCCTTATTGAGCAGAACACTGTAATAATTTTACAGTGGGGCCTTTCACACTATGCAATTATAGTACTTTGATTCCACTTTAAAGGCGATGGCTGTATTGTATGTTTTCAATATAACTGGCACTTTGTAGTTTGGCTGAAAATTCTGACTTCCTCTCTCTAAACTGCATACTTCAGGATTCTCTTGGATGGAGCCCCTAAAGCAGAATCACAGCACTATAAATGTGCAGTATAAGAAGGTAGCTGGTAAAACTGGTATCTTGAACTTTCTATCAGTATTACAGTAGCAGCCGGTGGCCTGCTTGTGAGAGGCACCTGGTTAGTTAGAGGAAGACTAGAATGTTAAATTAAATAGGTTTTCAGACCCACAAAGCTCTTGCATTCTTTTAGGAAGATGGAGCAAGGAGGCTGTTTTTGCATTTTACACTGAGTTCCTGTCTGGGATTCATTCTAGGAAATGACTGATAGGCTAAGTGAAAAGGTGGCTAAGGAGTTTATGTTGCTTACTTGAGCTTTGATGGAACATCTGGATAATCTTTCATAACTCTCCTATAATAATAATAATTAGGACAATTAGTTATCCCTTGGGATTATGGCAGTTCCCAGTAGTTTGGTCTTGTTTCAAAGTATGACAACCAATTTCATATATTCATGCGTTTAAAAGACAGTATAGCCATGTGTGCTAGGAGAATAAAATGTAACCTATACAGCTTCATTACTCCTTCACTGGACAAAAGCCATATCTTTCAGATGCTGTACAATTTAAGTTGAAGAAAACTTTTGGATAGCACAGATTCTTATTTTACCACACAATATAATTAAAACACCTGCATGCAAGAATTGTGTTACTTCCGTTGCCCATTGTTTTCTTCTTTTATAGACTTGCACAGGTCTTTAAAAACAAATCGGGAATTGTAGTTGCACAGAAAAAAGGTTCTTCCTTACTCTTGTATAATAGGATCAATTAACCAAATTAAATATGGTTACTCAACCCATTTTAACGTTCTTACTATAGATTAGAAGGCTCTTTTCAGATTAGCCCTGTGCCCAATTAAGGTAAATCTTATATGCTGAAAAGGCATTACTTTAATCTGTTTAAGTGTCTGGGCAGAAACACGTTTTGTGTTAGTCATTTTACATTATATCGTATATTAAGTAAGATAGCTTATTTAAAGAAAAGTAAGGAACATGGTGGTAAAGAAGCCCTTTAATTTCCTTATCAAACATTCTGATAGCCCATTTGTATTAATGAAATGCTATACAACGTGTGAAGGACAAGAACATTCAGACTTGTTGATAAACCAACATGTTTTCCTGGAAGGATCCATTCTCAGAGGAGCATAATTAAAATCCAGAATGTATGGATAACCTCCATATAGATACAGGAGAAATAAATACTAGAAGTAGATAGAGTCAAGAGTAAGAAAGAGTTAACATCAGTAAATGTTCATCAGAGGTTGAAAGGGAATACATGAGGCTGAAGTAATAAGATCAAAATGAAGAATAACTAATAAGATCCAATAATGTGTGATGGGATCACAGATTACCCAAGACTGGAAAAGTTACCTTTTGGAGTCTGAGATATGTAATGGAAAGTTTTAGGTGTGGCCTTCTTCTGGCCTTCCAGCCATTTTGAAAGGTAACTCCCTTCAGTCTCAGCTAATGTGGATAATTATAACAGATTATGAGTGAAATCCAAAACATTGTGAGGGTTCCAAGTCAGAAAGAATGGCCTAGGTCCACAAACTGTAAATCTGTGGCTACAAGCTTGTCTCCATTTCTGTACTACCTATGCAAGAGGACTCTTCCTGTTTTCCTCTTCTTCCATCCTCTTCTCTTCCCAGACTTCTAGAAATTATTTTTGGGCTACATATCCCTGGAATCCCTCCAACCAATATGATTCTAAGAACTGTAGTCTTAAAAACTTTTTGCCAAGATCTGCACCTTTACTCTAAAAGTTGCCCCCAATGGATTGGAGATCCTCTGGGATGGAGGGAGCACAGATTTGTAGAATTTTGATGGGACTATCTTACAAAACCAACACCTGTCTCAAAATTTTCTTGGTAGCAGAAAACCAGTTACATGTCATATGATGCTAAAACACCCACTGATTTGACAAATACTTGACAGTACTTGTCCACGAACTAGCAAAAGAACACACCCAAACATATGGCTGAACCCTTACTCTTAGCAACATGTATTAAGTCAGAGGTTGTTACTAAGTTTCAAGGAAAGACTGAGCTGGAAAAAAGACACAAGCACAGAAAAAAACAACTTCCTCATAATCTTTACAGATAAGGAAGACCAGCAATCTAAGGGATTATTGAAGAGAGATGAAGTTATTTTGGTTAAAGTAATAGGTCTAGGTGAATGTAGGAATATAAGTAATCCATCTGAACTTTTTGATGCAGTACTATGACTTGTTTTAAAAAAATAGATCAAACTATATAGAAAGAGTAAGCAGCTAGTTAACAGATTGCACGCAGGAGGCATTAGTAATGGAAAGATAGACAGGAAAGATAACCAGCAGCAACATTCCAGGCATGTGAATGCTGGTCAGTTCTTTCGTTAATTACTCAGAGCATGTTATGATGAAACAAAACAGAAGTGTTAACTCTTTAAACAATATGCCACACATTTGAAATTGGAGAGCTAGCAGACAGAAACTGAAATTCAGCAAAAGCAACTGTAAAACATTTTAGAAGGGGGGAAAAAATAAACCAGTCTGAGGGAAGAGAATTTCCTTAGTCAGTCTGATATTACTCTCATATAGATTGAAGACAGTAGATTGTTTCAACATTGAGTTCTCCATTGCGGCTGACTTTTATCACTGAGATCTGAACCAAGGATATTAAGATTATGCAAGGCATCAGATCCTATTTGATCCCAGAAGCTAAGCAGAATCAGTCCTGGTTACTACTTAGATGGGAGATCACCAATGAATATCAGGGCCTGTATGCTATATTTCAGAGGAAGGAACTGACAAACCATCTCTGAGTATTTCTTGAGTAAAAAAAATCCTATAGAATAAGAAGGGGTTGCCATAAGTTGACAGGTGACTTGAATGCACGCACGCACACACACTATACTTCAGTATAGTCTTCTAATAGAACTGTCACTGGAAATAAATACTAGCATTGCTAGATTAGATAATATCTCACACAAATCTTGGACACCTTTAACGCCTTTACTGGTGTTAAAGTTGAACAGTGAGTTCTTACTTAAGCTAAAGGGCATCGGACCTTCAATACCAGGACCCATCCTCCCACTCCTGAGCTTAGGCTGATTAGGAAAACTAGACTAGAATGGAGCTTCTAGGTATATTCAGTTTAGCATATTGAAATATGCTAAATACACAAGAAGGCCAGGGCTGGAGCGCAGAGGGATGCTTGAAGCAAGCTCAGTGCACATGGCTCCACTGCCCTAACATACCTATATGTTTTTGTGTGACTTCAAGTCAAGCCAAGTTTCTGACTTATGGTGGCCCTAAGGTGGAGTTTTCTTGGCAAGATTTGTTCAGAGACTGTTTGCCTTTGTCTTATTTTGAGGCTGAGAGACTGTGACCTGCCCAAGGTAATCCAGTGGGTCTCTATGGCCAGGAAAGGATCTGAACCCTATTTTCCCACGTCATAGTCCAATGCTCAAACTACTATACCACACTGGCATTCTGGCTGTACCTACATACATTTATTTATATCCCCCTCCTCCTCTGAAAATAGGACCTTAGGTGACTCACAGCCTAGATTAAAACAAATTATAGCCAAATAATAATAAAGAGCTGAAAATGATTAAATAAATCATTCCATTAAAATTAGCATCCGTTTATGGCAGCTTCAAAGTTTGTAAAATATAAATGTGAGAATAAAAATACAGTACACAAACCCTATTAAAAGGCCATTTTGCAAACAGTAGTTTCAAAAATAAAGATTTTTTCCTGCCAGCAACAGAAGCAGCAAGAGAGGGCTGAGATAGTGTTCCTTAACCTGGGAGCAGATATTTTTGTGTGTTTATGTGCCTTCAAGTTGCCTGTTGACCTACAGTGACCCCATGAATTTCATAGGGTTTCCTAGGCAAGAAATATTCAGAGGCAGTTTTGCCAGTTCCTTCCTCTGAAATATAGCCTACAGCAACCTAATATTCCTTGGTTTATATTTACATGTCTTCAAATTCCACCTTTAGGTCTAAAGTCTCTACAGGGCTACTCTAGCCATCTTACAGGGCTTTCATGATACTTGTACACATCAATGGAAGGGTGTTTTCCGTCCCACAAAAGCTATACAACCCCAGGCATGGCATTTGGAAAAGGACTTTCTAACATGGTAACTTTGTATTCTCCTACTTTCTCTGTTGATACAACTTCCTTTTTCTCTATTGGACATGGAAATCCTTATGAAGGCTAACCCAAGAGGGAAGGAAAAGCACAACTACAAATTAGAAAGACTCTTAATTTCAGAAATCTTCCGAAAGTTCAGACCTCTGGCTACAGAGATCTATCTGTCCTGCCAGCCTGCAGGGGGGAGGGGACTGATGAGCAGGAAAGAAAAAAGAAAAGGGATGTTCCATTCACTTATACCAAACTCACCCATCTTTGAATTTGGCCCCACTCACTGCTGGAATGCAGCCAACAGGTGACCCTGAAAGGACTGCAATCAGATAGAAAAAGAAGTTTCTGCATCCCTACGAGAAGAGGAATCTGAGTGTATGAGCACTGATGTCCGTGGTAATTAAACATGCTTGTCCAGCAACTTCATTTTTCTGTTTCCTCTTATCAAGGAAGGAAGGAGTGTAGGCAGAAAGTTATTCAGAATTTTTCCACTTCACAGTGAATCTTTGGGAGTACTGCAGTCTGTTTCCGTTTTGCTTTATTTTGCACTGAGAATCAATCATAACTGTATGTGCTGGTGATAGTGAAGCAGGGAGAAAGCTTTCACATAATAGATGATGCCAGTTCATTTTTGTTGACTGTGAAAAAATATTTCCAGTAGGACCACCAGTTTTGAAAACATATTTTCTTGTCTGCCACCTTCCTGATTTCAATTCTTTGGTTTTTAAGCCAGATACAGAGCCAGTGTGGTACAGTGGTTTGAGCACTGGACTATGACTCTGGACACCACAGTATGAATTCCCACTTGGCCATGGAAATCCACTGGGTGACCTTGGGTAAACCACACTTTCTCAGCCTCAGAAGAAGGCAAAGGTAAACCCTCCTCTGAACCAATCTTGCCTTGAAAGTTTCGCCATAGGACCACTGTAAGTCAGAAACAACTTGACGGCATGCAACAATATATATATTAAAAAATTACAGGTACACTTGAACACATCATGTATACCTGGCAGACTCGAAGATTTGCCAGGGGGAAATGTAAGAATCATATACCGGGGGGCCTGGATCACCTTTGTGACTCCTTATGTATTGGTTACCCCAAATAAACTGCTATGTGAAGCAACTAGATGGATAAATATATTACAACAATAGGAACACTTAGGAATATTTATACCTTGTACTTCCTCTAAACACCTAAGGTTGTCAGAAATGGGTTTCTCCTACTTTATCAACAGAAACTACTTGTCCAGTAGCTTAGGCTAAGTGACAATATCTGACCAAAGTCATCCAGCAGGTTTCATGGGTCAGTAAGAATTTGAAACCAAGTTTCCAAATCCAACACTCTCTATTAGTGACAGAATGTCTTTACTTAATTTTAACTGTGGATGTGCTTCTTCTAAGTGAGATATCAATGCAAATTTTACCTTTTAATCTGAAACTCAAAGCAGTAACATTCGAGATTTCTCCAACAGTAGTACACACAGCTTAGAAAAGTTACATGTTGGCTGGAGGATTCTGGTGCTATAGTTCAAAAATATAACTGTCCCAAGTTCCAGTTGTACAATCTAGTGTTTAAAACTGTATGACGCCGTAGTATTTACTTAGTCTTCTAATTAGAGATCTTGAGATTTCAAAAATCAAATATTCTAAGTAAGTTTTATTGCTTTCATAGATCTGTAACTGGATTAGACCAGAGGCTAATAACACTACAGGAGAGATTATGTGCCCCCTTTCATACTCTAGCATGAATGGAAGATAATTACAACATTTCTTTAGGCTGATTATCACTTGTGTACAAGCTGTTTGCAATTCAAAGCAAGCACAAAACTATATAATCTCACCAGCATCAATGTTTCTTCTTCCACTTGAGGCTGAGAGGCTGGGGAGAAAAAGTCAAAAGAATGATGACCACCAGAGGAAACATAAAATGCTTGACTATTCATTTAGATGTAACCTTGAGTCTTTTGGGATCATGTAAACAAGAACAGCTTCTGTAAAGATACCATACCATTGTTCCAAAGAATGCAATTTGAAGTGTCAAACAAAAAGAGATTATAAATGAGAGAAAAGCTCTACGGAATGTTATTTGAGACAAGAGATTGTACAGATCTGAAGAGTATGTGAACACTGCAAGATCTGTTCCAGATTCTTTCCTGAGAACAGACATCTTAATAAAAATGGAAAACAATACAGGTGGTGTCTTTAAAAGAGAATGTTTCAAAAATGGGTATTTGCTTATTGTGAAAGATGGGTGGCACAAAAAACTACCTGTAAATTATGTTGTACAATTGCTGATACAGCCCTTTGTGATTTTTCCACAATGTTTGTCGTCAAACAGCCCTACCCTGTGGGAATAACCTATTAAGGGCATCAGTATGCAAGCTCCTTTCTTGCCTGTGGGGCTTGTTTAACATCCCCACACCAACCCCATTGTGAAAGGAATGGTGGTGGCTCAGCTAGCCTGAGATGACAATTGAGACTTCCACTGACACCACTTTATTAAAGAAACCTAAGCTCGCCTTTACCATCCTGTGATGGCAGGATAATTACTTCTTACAAATTAAAAAGGAAGAGGGGAGAATTTCAGCAGAAAGGGCAGACCAGCCAAAAGCTGCCCAAAACAGAGAAGGTCTTTGTGCTTCCACACAACAGCATCTATTGTTCTTGGTAAACCTTGAAATCTGTTACCTATAGTCTTATTGAGAAGACCTGTTTGGAACACCACAGATTCCAAATGGGTAACTCACACCCCTGTTTAAAAGTCACTGAAACCCTCCTCTCCCCATTGAATAGATATCCTTTTCGAAACAACTTAGAAAAGGAGGCAAGGTGCCAGGCAAACACCGGGCTGCCTGCTCACAGTCATCACTCATCATATCTTCTTTCACATTTGCCACGGCCTAGGTACTGACCCACCAAGTGCCAAGCAGCTCACAACAGGAATGTCATGCAAAATTGGGGACGAGAGGGAGATTTCATTAATGGGGGCAAGGGGGGGAGAGTTTAGTTAGATCCAAAGGCCTACTCTTTGAGGCAATCAATTTCCTATAAGGATGGCTGTAGTATGTTTTAAGAATATTTGTTGTACTGAGTCACCAAGTCACATCTCTCTCCCTTTCCCTCTCCCTCTCTCCTTCTCTCTCTCTCTCACACACACCTTTCTTCCAGCAGAGGATCCAAGGGCATCTTACACTAAAGTTTAAAACCAGATAAGGTTAAAACCACTATGACACAAAAGATTTTTTTAAACAATGAATTAGCTATCATGTTGAAACATCCATAATTAAAACAATATAAATTCATTTAAAAGATACTTTTTCTAAAAAAAAGAAGAAGCATATTCTCCCTATTTTTTTTTTTTAAACCCTTCTGCACCTAGTTAATCTTTATTTGCTGGTGAAAGAAGAAAGGAGGTCAGCCTTGCTTGCTATGAGAGGGAATTCCACAACCTGGTAGCTGCCACTAGGAAAACCCATTCATTTGTCCTCATAGGTCTGTGACGTGGGGGGGGGTATGAGAAAGCCCTCCTCATGGATCTCAAGACCTAGGCAGCCTCATATAGAGAGATATTGTCTTTCAGGTAATGCAGATAGGGCTTTAAAGGCATAAACAGCACTTTGACTCAGACCTGAGAATGAACTAGTAGCTAGAGAAGCTGTTTTAACAAGCAAGTTATATGCTTCTTGTAATCAAGGAAATGGTTATAGCCAGTGGCTGCTTGACAATTCAGACTTCCTGCCTATTTTTGAACTCACAGACTTGTCATCAAGAAGACCAGAAAGATAACTATATAGTCATATGGTCAACCTTTCTGCAGAAAGATGATAAGGCGCTGTCGGGTTTGTCTACTCTGCTTTGTTACTGCTACTCTGAAACAGCAAAAGATACTAAAACTATAATCATATCTCGCCTCCCACCCCCTCCTTATCAATTACTCCAGAAAGTTAATTTGTTATTATATCTTCGAGGAACTCTGTAAAAGTTTTCCAATAAATAAAGGAATCAGTTTTTTTAAAAATACATTTATGTTATTGATGCAGAACTATTCTGTACCTCTGTCTAAAGCAAAAGGATCCATGGTTTTGGCATTCATAGCTACTACACAGACCCACTTAATTGATAACAGTAATTTTGTGCATAGAACATAAGGAATCTTAAGTATGATTCTTTACCTGAAGCCTCTAGCTATGACTAATTCATTTAGTACCTCTACCTTGGTTTAAAATGTAAAGCTCATTGCTCCAACATCCAATCCAGTTTTATAGATTTTTCTTCTTTCTTCATCATTTTTCGTACTACTTAGCTTGATGAAGAGTTCTAAAGAACTCAAAAGTTTGTTCATTAATTCACAACACTGTGTTAGTTCCAACTGTTGTATTTGAAGCTGGCCAGTGATACATATTAAAAGCATGGTATAAATCCAATTGCTAGATCCAAACAGAGTAGACCCACTGAATGACAACTCAACACTTGTATAAGCCACATTGATTCAATGGGTTTACTTTAAGCGGTCTTTCCAACTGGATACATGTCATGGTTTAAAAGGGAAAGTGGGAGTAAAGAAGCCAACGAACCATCACCTTGGGCTCATTAAAATTGTGCCCTTCTACACAATGGAAGATGGCTTCCCTTCAAAGTGCTAGAAACTTCTCTAACTGTAAAAAGGTTCTGACTTTAGGCATGTTTTCCTGCTAAGATCAGAAGTGTTCAGCTTTTTAAAAAGAAATGATGGTATTAAAAACCCATGATAACAGAATAATGTATCCACCCTTTTAAAATTGTTCAATATTCTCAAGAACTAAGAGTTTTAGAATGAACAGGAATGATCTCACTCTGAGCTTAGTTATCAATTAACACCAGGAATCCTAGGAAGACTAATTTACTATAACATTGCAAACACAATTCAGTGGCCCCTTGACTTTTGTGTTGGTTCAGGGTGCAGAATCCTTGCAAAAGTTTTTAAAAAGTGAGTAACTCCTCCCATGCCTGAGCAAGTGCTCCCCCTCCCATTCCCTTCTGGGGCTTCCCCATCCCATTCCCTTGCTTTTTGCCTGGGCAGGTGTGTTTTCCTTCTCCATGCCCAGGCACAAGGCAAGCAAATGGGAGGGAGCATTTTCATGGGCACAGAAGGTGAGCATAAGCCTTTCTCTCTCTATTCACTTGCCTTTTGTCCATGCGCAGAGGAAGAAGGCAGGGTACCTGGGAAAAAGGCAAGAGAATGGAGAGGGGAGGTGTGTGCATGAGCCATTTCCCCTCCAATCCCTTGCCTTTTACCAGGCAGGGAGAAAGAAGGCAGGGTGTCCAAGCAAAAGGCAAGAGAATAGAGCAAGGGAAGCACACATGACAGCCTTTCTCCCTCCCATTCACTAGCCTTTTTCTGGGGTGCAGAGAAGGAAGGCAGTGTGCCTGGGCAAAAGGCAAAGGAATGGGAGGGGGAGAGGCAAGAGGGGACCTTGCAAATAATCAAATTTACAAAGGTCAAACCTGTGAATGTGGAGGGAGATTGTATAAATTACCATTTTTAAATACCTCCTTTTAAAAGCAGGTACATACTGTATAAGGAAAAGTAGCCAAAAAGGAATACAGCATACTAATATTATAGCAAACAAAGTTTCCTTGGAAAGATAGCTATAGTTCTGTACACAGACGTCAGATGCCATTATCAGTGTAATTGCAGATAAATTGTGAGGTGTAGTATTGCAGTCTTTGTGCTAGCTATTTGTCTATTCCATTGAACTAAAAGACAGTACCTGTTTCACAGGCTGAGAAAATGAGGAATACAACAACCTTGAATGAAGAGGCTGGAGTACAAATTGAATACAAGCTGAGCCTTTTTGAAGCTCCTCTTGGAACACATAGAAAAGTTAAAAACAAAACCTCCTGCTCCCTTGATTTGGGCTGGTCAAGCTCAAATAACATTTTGTCATTGATGCCACAACTTTTGTCAGCAAGACTGATTTCCTCTCTGTTTGGCACCAAATCCTAACCCATCAGACTACTCTGGAAGGAAGAGAAGATAGAGAAGTTTCACTGCACAAGCATGACTTTGCTTATGCCGTGTTAGATACATTGTAACTATATGCACTCAAATTAAGTTAGTGTAATTGGTCTGACTTTACTTTCAGTAACTGATGCTGTTGAACGTGCCCTAATTATATGGTGAAAGGCTTATTCACAGAAGGCAACAATAACTTCCCTCTTCTTTCAGTTTCAGGAAGAACATATGCTGGTCTGATCATTCATTCACTTTATGTGTTAATTGAAAGTTACTGTAAATAATACTCAAAGACCCAGTTTCCCAGGCTCAAAAATAGCATGATTGCTTGACCAATGCTGTTTGCTATAGTAATGAAATATAAAGGCTACTATGACTTATTCTTCTAACTTAAGACACCCTTAATATATTCTTGAAAAGTTAGTAGGATTTTAAACAGACTTCTCTTGCAGATAGCCAAATGGCCACATCACTAAAGATACTTAAGTGTTTTGTTGTATCCTGAAAGATTAAAAAAATCTATTATAGCATAGCTTTAGTAAACTAGTGTCTGACCTGTCAGACACATGAAGTGTTACAAACTGGCATGCAGATGCACACAGTTGTATATGGAGAAAATATGACATGAAAGAGTAATGAAATAGAAGAATTATAGAAATGTGCAGGGGCTGTGTGAGCATATAGCAGCAAAAACATCAAAGAGAACTATGAACAACTTTAATTTGACATACGTTTTTGTAGAATGCAGCCCACACATAGAAAGAATTGTAGACAAATGAGTCAGTTAGAGCTTCCAGGTCTGAATGAATGTTAGAGCAATCAATTAGAAAGGAGTGTTGACAGGAACTTAAACAATAATACTGATATACTGATGGTAACAACCATCTGACTGCCATGGAGTCTTGCATTATATGCACAACAAACATTCCAGTCTCTATGCAAAGCAGAAGGGACATAAATGGAGAGAAAGAACAAGATTTAGGCCATTTCCGCAGTAGACTGTTATAGTGCTATTATTCCACTTTCATCATCAAAGACCTCAAAGACCTCTCCCTAAACTGCAAACCCCAGGATTCCACAGGATGATGAAAGTGGAATAATAGCACTATAATAGCCTAGTGCAGAGATGGCCTTAGATACCAGAGGAAGAACATTCAGATCACTCAAGATGTACCAGCACTTATTTTAAAGAAGCCACCCTTGTTCAAAAGAATCTTAAAGCATGACTGCTACATCATGCTACTTAGGAACTAACAAACTGGGTGGTGACCAACCACTTTTGTCTACTAGCCAGCTGTGACATTCACTTCCATTATAATACTAACAGTAGTGAAACTGGACTACAGTATTTCTACAGTGATTGGACCTTATACACAGAATAAAAGATTTTTTTTTTAACAAAATGAATTGTGGATTTATGTTTTTATTTTTACAAAAGATCAGGATTTTGGAATTTTTTAAGTAGGACTTTCTTCTTGGAAAATATGCACAGAGAACAGAATACCTAGCACTGGAATTCCCCTGGTCACTGAGACTAGAAAAAAGAATTTGAACAGTAATGTAGTAAGAAAGTATACAGTGAGTCTTCCATATCCATGGATTCTGTACCCACAGATTCAACCAACCACTGCTTCAAAGTATTAAAAAAAAAATCTAAAAAGCAAACTTTAATTTTGCCATTTTATACAAGGGATGACATTTTACTACACCACTGCACATAATGGGACCTGAGCATCCACAAATTTTGGTATCCACAAGGGGTCCTGGAACCAAACTCTAGCAGATACTGAGGGCCCACTGTACTTCAGATTTTTGTTTTTGAAAGAAGACAGCAAAGGCAACTGAGCAGTGCTTTGAGTGTTTAGGACCCAGGCTGCCTGATTCTGTGTGGGACACAGTTTGTAAAGGTAACTTTTTAAAACCACATCTCTTCAGCCAGTATGACCAATGACACCATTAGCTGGGGAGTTCTGGGAGTTGTAATTCAAAAAGTTACTTTTCCAAGCTCTGATCTGAAACTGGCTAAGGGCACCCACTGGTTTAAATATTATGCATACTAAACAAAGAACCAAAAACCACACAGTTGCAGATACCTCTGTAAATTACCCACTAATATAATTTACTGGTTCAAAGAACACTTAACTGGAGTTGTATATACAACTGCTTGGGAGTAAAGCCCTTACAATTCACCTCTGAGTAAAATCATATAGAAATACATGTGCTGTTGGGGACAGGAAAAGAAAACAGGAAAGAACGGAGATGGAACCGATGCAAACAAAATCTTTTTAGCTACATACACACCCAGATTTTAATCATTTCTTCACCCATGCAATATTGTAAGAAAATCTGCAAATGGCCAGCAAGGAAGAGATAAGCTCTGCCTGCCAGACTACTTGCAACACACTCTGCTTGTGGTGGGGACAACTTGTGAAGGGATAATCAACAACAGATACATGCTTAAATATAGTCAATCCACTTTTAAGACTCCCTTCTTTCTCTGCCTGCTAGCTGGTTAAGCAGCAGAGTCTTCACTGGTTTAGAGCAAAGTGCTGTTTTTGTGGCCCTTAGGGTCAAAAACTTTTTGCTCTAGAACGTCCAGAAATTATCTCTACAAAGTGCAGAGGGCATTCCTACATGTTTGGAGTCCCCTTGAAGCAGGGGTCAAAATGAAATTTTGCATAATTTTTCAAAAAAAATTTTTTTTCTCACAATTGTCCTCAAATGCCCTCTAGGGACTCAGAAAGGCCCAAAAACATGTCTCCATGTTCCATTGGGTATTTGGAGGACATTTTTGTGGGCCTTCCAAGTTCTCCTTGAGGGCTATTGTGACCCCTTAGTCTTCCACAGTTGTCCACCTGGACCTACAGTGTGCTTCAAGTGGCCCTCTTCTCTCAACAGTGTGCGCTGTCTCTACCCGACACTCCTAATCCTCTCTCAAGTGCAACCATCAGCCTGTTTCTGTGGTTCTACTGCTGCCAAAGCTATGCTGAGTGGCACAATGCCCCTTCATTTCTGCATCCCACAGGTACTGCAGAGCACTTTTGAATGCTTCTCCTTCTCCTTTTTTGCCTCCATTTTCACACTTCCTGGTGATGCCACCACTCAGCACTCACAAAATCTGGATTTTTTTTTTAACTACAGCTCTCAGAATTCTCCAGTCAACAGTTCTATACCTAATTACATGCATTATATGAGATTTCTTTGAGTGATAATCCAAAAAACGTACTAGCTTTTCCAAGCTCTGCTTTTATGAAGAAAGGTTTTCATACCTAAGTGAGCAGAGGCAGGCTGATGGACAGGGTCACAGAGTATCATCCCACCCCTGTTCATTTATGGAATGCTTCACCATGCCATTATCTTCACTCTGCTGGAAAGAAACTTTCTAAGCTCAGTATGGAATGAAATTGTTCTTCCCCTCCTCATCCAAGTCTAACGTACATGGAAGATGCAAATACTGTTGCCCTTTCTTTTTCTCTGCTTCCTGATTTCGTTTTCAGCTGCATCAAGAACCCTTCCCCACGCAAACCCATACAAACAAAGGATTAGATCCTTTTCCCACCCCAGGGCTCCTCCTTTTCTCCGAAGCAAATGCAACTTCCTCTCTCTCTCTCTTCAGGTACCCATTCTCAAAGGCAGAAATGGTCAGGGCCGGCATGTTTTGTCTGGTTAAACATTCCTACCTGGGACCATTGCCATTTAGCACCTGGTAATTCTAACACACCACACTGAAATATTTATATTTTCTTGTCAAGTTGCAGGCTAAAACTGCAACTCCTCAACAAGGTACTTGTTATTGGCCAAAATAAAAGTTTTGTAATTTGTGTTTAGGAACTTGAAAGTCTGCACACTATTCTGTGACCCTTCCGTTGACTTAATCCCCCCTCCCCCAAAAATGTATTAGCCCACCATGGATTTTACAATTGACCCAGAATCTCCATTCCAGTATGTGTGCACTGAAGGTGTTAACTTCCTTGCCAGTGTTTTGACACTTGTATTGTTGTAGCACTATTCTGTGAAGGTGACTGTGAGTCCTTCACTTACGTTAACCTTCAAGGTAACAGTCACAGTCTTGAAATTTTTTAATTTTCTAATTTCTGCCTGCCCTCACAATTTCTCCTCCTCTCAGATTAACAGAACCATACCTATACCTCTTAAATCAGGAAAACACTTTGCACCGCTGATGAAGCAGAGGTCATAACACATCTTTCCTCTTGGAAAAGTGCCACAAAGGCACCTAGCTGTTTTTACTCTTAAGAAGTTCACAGGGCTATTTGATCACTCCTGAATGTTTGCTTTTAAAAAAAAAAATCTCTCTCCCTCAACTTTTTTTTTAAATTTAACTATGAAGTTTGACTTCCAGCCTCCCCAGGTTGCTAACAGAAACCCAAGGAGTGTTAGGAGTGCTAGGAGTGGTAAGAAGGGCCATTTCCGCACTAGCCTGTTATAGCGCGATGATTCCGGTTTCAACATCCTCTGGAATCCTGGGGTTTGCAGTTTCGGCCCCTCCCGAAACTGCAAACCCCAGGATTCCAGAGGATGTTGAAACCGGAATCATCGCGCTATAACAGGCTAGTGCGGAAATGGCCAAGGTCCTGCTCTACTCCCTTTAAAAGGGAGAGTGTCACCCTTTCAAAAGAGCCCGGTTGAAAAATATACCTCTGGTTAGAGGTGACACACTGATCCAAGGGTAAGGTCTACTCATGCTCGGAGAGGAAGAAAGCACGACGGCGAGAGGTCTGCAGCAATCTCGCCGCAGGTGATGCGCCTAAATGCTCCTTCCCTCTCGCTCGCTCTTTTTCTTCCCTCGGTCGCTGATTTCTCCTTAAAAAATGGGCTCGGAGGGAGGCTTGCATTCAACCAAAGTCAAACCTGCCCACCCCGCCGTCGCGTTGAGGAGAAGCGCTTCGGAAGTCAGGAGCCGGGGCGGATTTGCGTTTTGAGTCACAAGCGACCGCTAGACAGAAAGAGCTGTAGGACGCCGAGAAGAGAAAGAAAAGGAAACCTACCCGTTTCAGGGGTCTTGGGGGGAAAAAACCCGCGAAGTTCGCCCTCAGCACCGGGTGGGGAGTAACTCTCCAGACTCCAACCCTTTGCACGTTTACTGAGAAGCCTCTCTGCGTTCAGGGGGCGGAGGGTTTCGTGAGGAGATGCAAGGCTGGAGCCTCCAGGGGAAAGGCGGGCGTGGTGGGCGCGTAGCGGTGGCGACGGGGTGGAGGACGCGCAGTGCTCTTATCAGGTTGGTTTCCCTCGACGTGACGGAGAAGGAAGGAAGGAACCAGCATGAGGAACACTCGGGGCGGGGAGAAAGCCTACCTGTAGCCAGCCAGCGTGAAGAACCCCGCCGCACCGACGAGGTGAGTGGAAAGCAGAGTGGGGAGGCGCTGCCAGACTCAGGCGCTTTCCGCCCCGGCGCCTCCACGCGCAGCTTTTCTCCCTCCTCGCGTCTCTTCATCCCCTGGCCCGAAGCCGCCGCCGCCGCCGCCGCCTCTCCTCCTCCTCCTCCCCTCCCTCCACTCGGCATGGGAGCCTATAGCTTCCTGTTTGGCAGTACAAGCCTCAGCTTCCCGCCCACCCGAGTGGAAGACGGAGAGCGAAAGCGAGAGCGCGGCAGAAGCGGGTCTCCAACGCGTTGGGCGCGAACCGTCCCGGCGGTGGCCTCTCTCGCCGCGGCGGCCGCCTTCCCCCGCCCACGCTTGGCCGGGAGCTGCTGCCTCGCCTCAGGTCTTAGGAGCCTCTTGATGAAATGCCTCCGGAGTAAATCCTCCCGAGTTTTAAGTCTGTAATCCTCTGTGCACTTCTTCCTTTGGAGGTTTTGCGCAGCCCGCTTCTTGCCTCAGGCGCCGTTCTTTCCCCTCTCCCAGGCCATTTCCGCAGTGGACTGTTACAGCGCTATTATTCCGCTTTCAACAGCCTATGGAATCCTGGGGTTTGCAGGTTAGGGAGGGGCCTTTCAGTCTACTGCGGAAACGGCTCCTGTCTGTTCGAAAGATGGAGGATTCCTTTTTCTTCTTCTTTGGTGGCTTTGCCCTACACCTCATAGGAAAGTTTACCCGAAAGTAAATCTAGTTGGAATCATCCTCATTAGTGATGGTAAAGAGGAGTGTATGACTGGAATTATAGCCCAGGTACCCTGCTATAGCCACGTCCTAAGTAATACTAATATTTGTAGTTTGGCTGGGGACTGAAATCCCGCTGTTAGAGACCAATAATGCTTTTGTCCATGAGCACTACAACTTTTAGAACCTCACAGCCAAGTTGCAGATCCCAGCATTCCTTAAAAGGGGGCTAGGGCAGTTAAAGTGGGGCCAGACTGTTAACAACTGTTAACAGTAATAGTTATTTAGTAGTTATTTACAGTGATGTAGACTTGAGTTGCTTAACTTGGACTCAAGTCAGACTTACTTCCTTCAGTCACTTCAGTGACTGGATTTGGACTTTACTCGGCAATAAATGATACACTCACTCCACTCCTGACTTGTATATTTTTAGTCACCAACTACCCACCCTTTGTTCAGTAACATGACACACTCATCCCGGAACCTTAAAAATATTGAACAATGCTTCCGTCTCTTTTTGCCTACTAGTTTCATGGCAATCTGTCTCAAGCCCAAAGTGTGGGTGCATTTCTCAGAGGGGAACAGCAAAGGGTGGTGGGGCTCAGGCACGGTTGTGGTCTGCTCAGCAGCCTGTTCCCATGGCATATAGGTGGAGCATTCTAAAACTTTTCCAAAGATCGAAAGGTAAGATTCACCCCCAGAGTGCAGGGTGCATATCTCAGAGGAGAACAGAAAATATATTAGGCAGTGGGCTTTAGGAGGAAGGATTCTTCCTTCTAAAGCTTTTGAAGCTTCAGTAATGGGGAGTAAGAAGGATCCTATTCCCCCCTTCTGAAAAACCTCCAGCTTTGGAAATGGGAAGAAGGATCCTATTCCCCACTTCCAAAACTGCAGACTCTTTTATGTCCATTGACACAAAAACCTTCAGATTCACGAAGGAGGAATAAGAAGTATCCTATTTCCTACTTACAAAGCTGCTGATGGCAAAATTGCAAATGTGGAGGGCTGACTCTACTTAAATTGTTAAAACTGACTTCATTTGATTCTGTCCAGAAATTCTAGAATATAGGTTGGGGTATAAAGTTGGCTCCCAGACTTGGGCCATTTCTGCACTTGACTGTTATAGGGCTATTATTCCACATTTCAAATCCTGGGGTTTGCATTTTAGGGAAGGGCATTTAGAATTCTCAGCCTTAGAGCTCTTTGGCCTCCCTAAACTATAAACCCCAGAATTCCACAGGATGTTGAAAACGGAATAATAACATTGTAACAGTGTAGTGTAGAAAGCCCATTGGATTAAAAGACATAAATACATAACTGGTTATGTGTGTGTGTGTGTGTGGTAGTAGGTTTCTTGTGCTTCACCTTTATTTATGGAGGTGGTGGAAAGCAGAGAGGAGTTGGGAAGCAAAAAATAGCAAAGAGCTGAAATGGAGGAAATTATAGAACAAGGGATTGCTCACACATCCTGTTAGAGTGCACCTGTCTTTCTCCTGGCAATGTTACCCTGATTTCTGGGGTCCCTTGGGGGACACCTTAATATGCTCCAAATAATGGGGAATAGGAATTAGCCAGAGCACAATCTGTAGCACTAGGAGAGGCAGAGTAACCTAGCAGGATCTTTCAACCCAATGTTTATGAGGTCAAACCAAGCCAAAAACCACACCAAATTGCTAATTTAATTATTTGTATTTAAAAATAAGACCTTGTGCACGTTCGCACTTACGTACTCACTCACTCAAGAGCTAAAAAGAAATAAAAGAGAGGAGAGGAAAATAGATAGGGGATTTTAGAGAGGTATTTTCGGGGTATACTGCACCTGGTCCAGAAGACTGAAGTAGGAGCGAGCAAAGAAACTCAGCATGTGGAGTGCTGAGGGGATTGCTGGATGGAGTGACGTGGAGCCGAGAGGAAACCGGAGCGATCCGAGGAACTACTCGAAAATTGAGTCTTTTAATAGGGGAAAACATACCTTGGGGTTAATCCTTTCCCAGGGAGAACAATGGGTTGAGGAGCTAAAACAAAGCTCCAAAATGTGCAAGTCCTCTGCGTGATTGGGAGAACAAAGCTCTAAAATGTCAAAGTTCTTAGCATGATTGGTTTCTGCCAGCTTGTCAAAAGCCGCAGCTATATGCAGATTGCCCTTGTTTGACGGGCTGTTTGTCAGGATCGCTAATCCTGTCAAGCTGGCTTCTTGGGGCAGAGGATTCTTTGTATATTTTAAGGTGTGCATCTCTGGAGGGCTCCTGGGGCTACGTGACAGATTATTTACTGGCCAGAGCTGGTATTTCCTAATTGCGGTCATTTGATCATGCCTGCCTGCATGCTTGTCTGGGGACCCTCTCAGACATGTGGAGCTATTTTTGATATTAGATATTAATAAATTGTAGACCCCGGGATAGGGGTAGTTCACTGCAGTAACAGCAACATGGTAGGCCTGCTAGAAGGGCAAAAGAAAAAAGTTGTAGCCCAGCCCACATTCGGCTCTAGCTCCACTCACTACCCACAGGAAGCACCAAAAGATCCTCCTCCACTGGGTGGGCTTTGTGTCTTCTGCAGCACCTTAAGCTTTTTCTATTACAGATTAGGAGGAGACTTTAACCTCTTGATTTTTCTTGTCATAATGCATAGACAGAGCTGTCTACCCTGAAGACACCAGATCCCATCTGCTCTTGGAAGATAAGCAAAGTCATGTCTGGTTAGTACTTGAATGAGGAAGCACCAAGCAATTCCAGGCGCTTACATTTCAGAGGAAGGAACTGGTAAAACCACCCCTGAGTATGCCTTGCCTAAAAAAACCCTATGAGATCATGGGGTTTTCTGGGGTTAAGAGTATTTGATGTGTCCAAGGCCATGGAAGCCCCTAGTGGGGAACTGAATCCTGCTCTCTAGGATCATAGCCCAATGCTCAAACCACCTCTCTGCAGTTATCTCTAAATGACTGACAACCTCTGCATATTCCTTGCCTAAGAACATCCTGTAAAATTCATGGGGTCACTTTAAGTCAATAGGCGATATGAAACACCACCATTTTACAACCTTTTTCATGAGTATGACACATCCTTTTAAGGTTCCCTATAAAAGATTCTTAAAGGGAAACACCTATTGCTAAGTGGTCTCAAGTGTAGTTTGTGAAGATATTTGAAACACCACTATTTTAAAAAGAAAGAGCCATGGGTTCAATGCAATGCATAAAATGATGTAGCGTTCCTATTAAATAACAGATCCATCAGATTTCTTAGAAGATTTAAGTGTGTACCATTTCAACAATAAGACAAACCTGAAACAACATGTCTCTTTTCTTCTTGTAGTTATAACTGATCCCTGACCCTCTCCTTTTGATTCTGGCAGGTGTCTTTTGTCTCTAACAGCTGACTGAGAAGGCACAAATTCAACAAAGTGAATTTTTCCTGGAGTAAGTAAGCAGTGATGGAACCAACTTAATCCATATAATCTCTGCCTTCCAGTAGCTGGGAGATGGTGATAGATGGGATGGGTATACTGACGAATTACAGATGCTGGTTGTCAGGACATAACCCCCCAAATTTACACTATTATTTTTACTGTTTTGCAGTTTAAATTTATCTTTGCTGTTTTGGCAGTAGGACTACCATACTGGGATAACAAGCCAAAGTTTTTATGCTGCAGCTTGGATGATGAATGGTAGAGACTTGGATTTGCTTTAAGTATGTAGCTTTGTTTTAGGTCAGTGACCTGAATTGACTAATCCAGGCCTGCTCTTCACAAACACAAGGGTTGTAAAATAGTATCAAAGTGGTACTGCTGATGGAAACCAGTCCAGATTGCTGCTGTCATTAAAACCAGTGCAAGAGTAAACCCAGAATGCAGGTTACCAAAAATTTTCCAGACTTTTTCAGTATGAGATTGCAGTTGGTGTGCATAGTTTGGTAGTCAGTTGGCGTGCATAGTTTGGTAGTATAAGAGATGCTCTTCTTGCTTATAACCAAGGGAAAGGGATGGAAACAGCAACAGGCACAGATAAAGGAAAACCATCATGGTGTGGATCTCAAATTATCTAAACAAAATTCCACTTATAGTTCACAGTGGAGCTTCTCTGGCGCTTTGCTCCCTACCACCACTCTCCATGCCCACAGAATCAGCCTTTCCACAGTACTGTGCAAAGTGACATGAAGGACTGAAGTGGAGGCAGAAATAAGTAAAAATCAGGCAAAGGCACCTTGCAGGAGTAAACTCTAGGAACAGAGTTGGCTTCACAGTAGGCATAGTCTTGGAAGTGGTGAATAAACAAGGGAGATACAAATTCTTCATCCACAGATGATTAAAGAGCACTTGAAGATACAAGAATGTGTTCTAGCTATGGCTATCATGCTTTTATTCTGCCAGGGATCTTTGGCATTTACAGCTGCATGACAGGCAAAAAGCCAGCCTTTTCTAGCAGGGATATGCAGTAATGAAAGTTACATTTGTTTTGTTTTTATGCTGTTAAAGGCACAGAAACACTGATAAACAAAGTGCCTGACCTATCTGATGTTGTTGTTATTACTTTTGTACAGAACTGGCACTAAAAGCAACTTGAAAAATTTAAACAAAGATAAAAACACATAAGTACAAATAAAGAAATTATTGTTTAGAAGTAATTAAACTCATACTATTTAAATCAATGCAATTTAAAACAATGTAGAACATATCTGTTAAAAGGCAAGGCATAAAAATAGTACAACACCCTGTTGAAAGCCCTTTCTTTATAAACTGTCTGTTGTCTGTCAGGACAAAAGGTCTTGACTGCCAAAAGAAAGATAAGAAGGAGGGAAACAGATTAGTCTACCTAGGAAGAAATTTCCACAGCCTGAGAGCAGCGACCAAGAACCCCATCTGCTGCCTTCCAGCCAGATATAACTGTGAGCATGATAGATAGATAAGAAGGCAACTGCTGGGGAGTCAAATCTCAGACAGGCTGACATGGGAGGATACAGTCAGCCCTCCATATCCACAGATTCTGCATCCATGTATTCAACCAACCATAGCTGAAAAAATTTCCCAAAAAAAAAAAAAAAGGCAAAAAGCAAACTGATGTATAGCCATCCCCTGCTGTTGCCTTGTGACATGTCATACATCCTCAGACCCTCTCTAGCACTTGAGTTGCTCACCATTTTATAGAAAGGGTGCCATTTTATGGCGCCATTGTATACAATAGGAGTTGAGCATCCATGGATTTTGGTATTGAGAGGAGGTCCTGGAACCAAACCCCAGCAGATACCAAGTGCCCACTGTACTATCCTTTTGATAGCCTGGTCTTATGGTATTTAAGGTTTTATACATCATAGCCAGCACTTTTAATTGTGCATAGAAACAGAAGTATGAATCAGTTGTAGTTCATGCTTTTGACTCATGGTCACTTGTTTGCTGAAGCACACATGTTACCCTGATTGTTACCCCTTAAGGGGATTCCCAAAATCTATCAAAGTTGTGGGGAAGTTAGTTCAGAGCACTGTTTAGCTTTACGAGAGGCAGGGTAACTTAGCGAGGATCTTGTAACCCAATGTATACTGGTTAGACCACACCAAGAACTAGGCAAGTTGTTCAGTTTAAAGATTTTATTATATTCTCAGTAATTAAAGCAAACAATGACTCACACACATGCTCACGCATTCATTCAAGAACTACTGAAGAAGAGAGTAAGGAAAATTGATAGGGATTTTGTTCTGGGGTGTTCTGGAGGAATACTACACTTGATCCTGATGCCCAAGAGAAGCCAAAGGTTGAAGACTGAGAGTTGAGAGCGATGAAACTCAGGAAGGGGGGGGGTTGAGGCAAAACAGAGTGACAGCGATTCAAGAAGAAAATGTAAAATGAACCCACGAACAGATCAAAATATGGGGTTTTTATAGAAAAAAAATATGCCTGTAGAGCTAGTTCTTTCCCAGAGAAAACAAATATCCAGAGAGGCTACATCAAAGCTTCACAACAAAGATCTCCGGCTGAATATTTCGCAGCGCCTTGTGAATGACTCTGCCCAGGTGAGATAAAGGCACATGTAGAGTGGAAATTGCCCTCATTTGGCAGGCTGATTGTGATTCTATTGAGCTGCCACACCAATGCGAAGGGCCCTTTTGTTCTGTTCGATAGTCAGAATGTCTAGAGGGGTCCCTGGCTACCTGACAGATTGAGTTGACCAAAGTTTTCCTAACTTCCGCCTTTCAGCCTTCCTGCCTACGTGTGCTTTCAGTAACCCTCTCAGACACATGGAATGATTTTTAATATTAGTCACATGGAGATATCAATTTGAGGTGGTAAATTAATACATTATAGACCCTGGGAGAGAGCTGTTAGCCATTCTAACAATCAAACTGTGGCCCTTTCCACACCGGGCTATTAAAACGGCACAGAGCAACCTCCAATGGAGGTCTTCTGCACCGTGGACTGGACTGGGGCGGAGTTCTTTTTGTAGTCCCGCACCTCAGTCCAGTTTGGAGCAACCGGAACTTGTCGCGCAGTGTGCTTTTTTTAAACCTCTTTTAAGAGGTTTTTGAAAAGCACGGAGCGCGCAACTCCGTGTCACTCCGTTGCCGCCCTCTGGTTCAGATTTGCAGGTGTGCACTAGTGCATGCCTGCAGATCTGTTGGAGGTGGGCTTTAGGCTGGCGAGCTTCTCTGGTTGGTGGAGAGCCTCCACCAACCAGAAGCCACCATTTTGGACGCTGAAGCAGTGCGGAGTGAAGAGCTCACACTGCTCCTCGTCCCGACGGACTCGCCGGGATGCTGAAGAAATCCGGTGGGTCCCGTTTTTGCGCAGTTCCTTTCCCACATGTGGAAAGGGCCTATGTTTCCAATGATCAAGTACAGCTGGAAATATTTTCTCTACCAGTAATGTGACTTGCAGGTGCTTTGCAGCATTTTTCTCTGTCTCTGCAGGACAATGATAAGCTGCAACATTTACTCCTTTTATTCAGTTCTTAAAATATAGGAACACCTTCAAGATCTATCAGCTTGAAGGATGGAGAGACAACAATAATCCAGAACTTGTCAGATCAAGACTTGGAGATTAGAGCTGGGGAGAACCTCTATAGTATTTAGTTTGGAAGGATAGCAAGAATGTTCCTGGATGCATATGGTTAACATACCCTCAGTTTGGCTGGATTTAACATGGATTCTAGGCATGTCAACCAGTACCTGTTTGGACCATCTCCTGGCCCAGATTCCAAGCTTTCATGACAGAAGTCTAGCCTTTGTAGGAGCCAAGATATGGAACAAAATGCGGAGGCACTTTCCTGTGAAATTGTTCTGCAAGAAACAAATTCACCCCTTGCCCTTAGACACAAGAGAAGAGAGTGTGAGCTGTTTCTGCAACTGAGGGATGTATTGAGAGGGAGGGAAGAGAATGACAGTAGTATGAGGAAGAAGGCAAGAAGCAAGGAGGGGTGCATTGCAAGGGTGAGAGAGGTGAGATGGGGAAGGGAGAATGAACAGGGTGAGTGGTGGAGCACAAGAAGCAAGGGGATGCATCAAGAGGACACAGTAAAAGAGGTAAGAATGAAGAGGGGACTTGGGGGAAGAGAGAGAAAGGAAGATGAGTGATGCAGTGGCAGGTACAAGGAACAAGGTCAGGATACATTGTGATAGTGAAAGGCAAGGGAGGGATAAGGAGGCCTAATGGTGCAAGCAATGGAATGCAATAAGAGAGGTTCCTGTTTGGTAGCCTTGCTAAGAGGTAGTGGTGGCCCAAGGTCACATGCCCCAAGGTAAATTCCATGACCAAGAAGAGATTTGAACTTTGGTCTACTTGTTCTAAGTCCAGCACTTTAGACAGAACTCTACTGCTTTACAGCTGTAACTGTAAAAAATAGTACGGAGGTTGAAAAAGTAGAAAAAAATGCTGCAACTAATGTGCTGAATTTACGTGATTAGAATTCAAATGAAAGTAATATGCATAATTAGAATAGTTTGCATAATATGTAGATTCCATGCCTAGCTCTGAGAAAATGGAATATGGCAACACTATGAAGGCATTTTTCTCAGATCTCAAAAACCAGCCTTTTCTGTGCGGAAAATAATGTATCAATGCAGAAATAATTTCTGTGTGGAAAATGCGATTTTATGTGCAGAAAAAAGCTGTTATTGGGGATTTATCCTGTGTAAAATTTGCACATGCCTGATTTGCATAGAAAGCAGCATTTTCTGTGCAGGAATCAAAATTTCTGCGTTGAAATATTATTTTTTCACACGGAAAAGGCTGTTTCCTGCACAAAACATGCTGTTCTCTATGCAGAACAACCACATGTAAATTTTGCACAGAGTAAGTCCTGAATTGTGAAGATTCCTGCTAGTCCAGGATTCTTCTTGTCACAGTTTCTCAATACTCAAATTTTTTTTTTTACAGTTTTAAAAATATTTTTCAGATATTCTTGTCATCCCTGCTAAAGACACAGGTACTCCTATGGAAGAAAAAGTAACAACTCCAGCAACAACTGAGAAATATACAACTTTATAGTTTCTCCATACTTACCCTAAAATAAGTTTAACCAATGAAAATGAGAAAGTAGTGTTTGTCATGGATGGGTGTGGGAAGCTGTATCACTCTAGTTTCAGTGTTACAGGATAAATTTGAGATAAACCTGGATATTGAAGAGAGTGCATCTAGTTAAAATGAGTTAAATGGCTATACTTTCTTATATAATAGAGTATAAAACAAATATGCAATAAATTACATATAAATAATAAACAAACACAGTGAAATCTATAGGCAATCAGCATATAGTCTAGCTGTGTCCTTCTTAGAAATCTAGTCATATGGTCTACTAATTTATGATGATTTTAATGAAGCTGGTGCTATTGTTTTTATCTCCTCTGGCAAACTGAATCCAAAAGCTGAGCAGCAGAGGAAAGAAATCAGTGACGGATGTTTGTCTAGGAAGGATGAGAGCAAAATGAGAGATGGGGATGGGGGGAGTCACCAGGCAGTGATGAACAGGAGGAGAAATGGGATCTTGAGAAAGGTGAAGAAGGGAGACAAGTTATGACAAAAGGAGAAATTCTGGCTGGATCAGTCTGCAGTGCCTTTCATGTTCTTTAATTTGTGTTTGGATGTTGTGTTTTGTAGTCCCTATCCAGACCCGCCCACAGCTGCAAGGTATGTGGTAAACTCCAGCAGAAGTTAGAGGATCCCTCTTGTCCTTTGTTGAACGTATCATTTGTTGAATTTTCTTGGTTGGTCTGTAGATTGTTTGGAGGTTATGTTTCTTCATCAATTTCCCTATACGGTCAGTGACCCCAGAAAATTCAGCAATAGCAGAACATGTTATAAACCAACCTGGACACAGAATGCTTTTTGAAAGCACAGAAATTCTGGACCATTCTGACAACTACTATGTCAGACTACACAGAGAGGCCATTGAGATCCATAAGCACATGGACAATTTCAACAGGAAAAAAGAAACTCAGAAAGTAAACAAAATTTGGCTGCCAGTACTGAAGAACACTAAAATCAAGACTCAAAAATATGCCAATGAACACCACCCAGACTCTGGAGGTTCCTCTACAGTAGTGGTTCTCAACCTTCCTAATGCCATGACCCTTTAATAGAGTTCCTCATGTTGTGGTGACCCCCAACCATAAAATTATTTATTTATTATTTACAATGCCTCCCCCGGCAGAGGCCGCCTCGCTGGCCAGGAATGAGGGGGCGGGGAGGGAAAAAACTCCGAGAACCCCTGCGGGCTCTGCTTCTGCTTCACTCTCGTTTCTGTTGGGGGGCAGTGTGGGAAAAGTTTCCAGAGTGTTGACCCTGGCCGGGGGGGGAGGAATCCCAGTGCCTTTGTCTTTTGCGCCAGGCGCAGCTCGCCTCCCCAGAAAAGCGCTGCCTTGCGGTCCCCCGGCCCTTCCGCAGAGCCCCCCTCCATGGTGAGTGGGGCAGGGGCCGTGGTGAGGAGGGGGCCTGCCCCCTGTGCTGCCGCCACCCCCCAAGCTGGCCCGTCAGACAGGAGGTTCTCCTGGTAGCGGAGAAGGGGAGCGATTTCAGTTCCTTCTGAACAGGGGGCAGGAGGACCTGAGTGCGTGGCTCGCGCTTGTACACCACCACTCCTGCTGTGGCGATGCTGTGGCTGCACGTGCTCCCGCCAAAGGGGGCAGGAGGACGCGAGTGCGTGGCTCGCGCTTGCGCACCACCACCGAGGAGGGAATGGAGCCTAAGACCATCGGAAATACGTATTTTCCAATGGTTATATAGGCGACCCCTGTGAAAGGGTCGTTTGACCCCCAAAGGGGTTGCGACCCACAGGTTGAGAACTGCTACTCTAGAGGGAACAATACAATGGGTTGCTAATGTACTTAATGCACTGTTATGCATATCCCCTGACTAACAATACACCCTGGAGGATATCCCATTTAACAATAGGCCATCACACAGGCCAACTGTAACACATACAAATTGCTCCCTCCCACCCAGGGACTACACAAGTATATATACTCTGTCTCACTTCCATGCCACCAGATCCTCTGAAGATGCCAGCCACAGATGCAAGCAAAACATCAGGAGAAAATACTAATGGAACACAGCCTTAAAGTCCAGAAAACCCACAAGAACCTATGGATTCTGGCCCTGAAAGCCTTCAACTTTACATTGTTTCACAAAGAATTTGCTTTACTTCAGATTGTTTTAGACCAAAGCTGGTCTGCTTTAGCCAGAATCTAAATATGTCACAAATAGCCTTGATGTGGTATTCCAGTTTAAAATAGTACACACAACCTTACTCTTTAGTCCTTAACTGCTCTACCATCAGCCCTGGAAGAGAAAATAGTGGGCCCATTTACACTACATAGTTATAACACTCTTATTTCCCTTTGGCTGCTGCCATGGGTCCATCCTATGGAATCTTGGATTTTGTACTTTGATGAGCCACTGGAACACTCTGGCTGAGAATTCTAAATGCCTTTCCTTAAACTGCATATCTCAGGATACCACAGGATGAAACTATAGCAATTAAAGCAGAATCGTAGACTATAACTGTGTAGTGTGAATGGGCCCAGTGGTACTTGCTTATCTCATAATGTTAGCTCTCAGCCCTGTGAGTCAAGCCTGAGATAAGCAAAAGAATAATTTTTCCCCTGGCTCACTGGTAACTAGAGGAAGTGTGCATGTTTGTTATTGTATTAGTTGTAGCTAATATCACAATTAAGATTTCCAGGTAACTACTGGCAGGACCTGGATCTATTTAGTCATCAAAACTTGAGCTTTGAAGTGTCTTAGGAGTGCAATGCAGTGGCAATGCATAATATTTTCCTGTATGTAGAAATACCACAGAGATAATAGAAAACTGGGAAACACTTGCTTATCTATTGGCTATTGTCATACAGATACAGCTCAGTTCACATATTACACTGGTGCTTCATTTTGGCTCCCTCACTATCTTTTAGGAAGTCTTGGTGGTGCAGATGAACATGTTGCCAAATGAGATGATGGAAAGGCATTGACAACATGGTTTAGTGTTTCAAACAACTGCTGTGGATATATTTCATCTGGATCTCAGGATGAGAATCTTCCCATGGGCTGGGTTAAAGAGAACAATTTCTCAATAAAGAACAATGTTAGAACAATGCTAATTGCACAAGTTACAACAATGCTATTTGCTAATATGTTCCATTTTGAAATGCATTCCCTTTCAATTAATGTTGGGTAGTGCAGAAAGAAATACACAGCCACTGAAAGCAAAATCATTAAGGGTGAGGAGATGTTGGAAACTGCAGCTACTCCATGTGGTGAATCATTGAACTGCAGGTATCGGCTTAGCTAAAAAAAGTCCATTTGGCACTGGACTGACTTACCCACCTAAGCTGATTTTCCTGGACATGAAGGTGTTTAAGTCTTCAGAAATAAGGTTTTTCAGAGTTCTGTTGTGTTCCTGTTTATCCTGGCTATAATTTGGCTATCACTTCTAGCTTGCGTTTTGGTGTTGCCTCCTGGTGCTCTTTCACACTACAGTTATAGCACTTTGATTCCACTTTACTTGCTTACTTACTTTACTGGGTCAATCCTTCAAATTCTCTGCCAGGGAGCTCTTGTTCCTCATGAAACTACAAATGTCAGGATTCCATATGATGGAACCATTGTAGTTAAAGTCGACTTATACTGCTATAATATGTGTAATGTGAGAGGGGCCCTGGTTTGTTGTCTGTTTTTTGGTTTTCCCTTTCATCTTAGGTACTGGCATATCCTACAGATCCTGTATGTAAAGTAGGATTATAGCACATACTGTGCCTGTATAAACAATAAATCAAAATATTACAGAACTGTCTTAAGTTTCCATTGGTTTATCCTTTCAGAGCAAGGCAAACCTGGTAAACCTGGTAAGCACTGTCCCAGAAGTTCTTTTTTGGATATTAGAATCCCCTAACTACCATGGTCATGAGGATTCTAGCAGTTGCCATCAAAAAAGGTAACTTTTCCAAGCTCTGGAACCACCTCTATTAAAATCTAACTGCTTCAGAAAGTACTTATTGATGTTAGCAATGGGATTATGTTTCACTGGAGAGAAACTAAGCCGCTGCGGTTGAGTCAAACTGAAGAAGGGAGCAGCTGCAGTCTGATCTCAAATAAAGTTAATGTTCTAGCAACAGTGCCAGTGATCAGAAGCTCTATTATGTTCCCTCCTTGTAGCCCAGAGTTTCCAAACTTTTCACGTTGGTGACACACTTTTTCGACATGTATCATTTCGCAACACAGTAATTCAGTTTTACTAGCAAACTGGAGGCACGCAGAGGTGTATCTAGGGTGGGGTAAGGCAGCCCCCACTGGTCCTAGCTGGCTACTATCACCATCACCAGGAAAGGCTCTAGCAAGAGCAGCAGTGGGGGCAGCCCCCTCCCATCCAGTCCTTGCCAGGTGCCATCACTCTTGCTGGGGAAAGGCTTCAGCGAGAGCAATGGCAGCAGGCCAGGGTCGGGGTGTGTGTGTCTTTCTCAGCCTGGGAGGCAACACACCAACACACTTCAAGCAACACACTGATATGTCGTGACACACCGTTTGGGAAGCCCTGTCCTAGACTATTTATAAAACACATTTAGAATACCCTGAATAAGGTTATAGTCAGAGCATCCCAACTTCATTTTTTTCTTAATAGTGTGCTGTCATTACCAGTGACATTGGATGAACCCACAACAACACTCAATATTTTACCAGTTCCCAATAATATTTTTCTAATATTATTTTTGTAATATTTTCCAATGGCAAATTTTCTTGCCATTGTCCTTCCTAAGTACTGTAAAATAGCTATTGGAACAACTTCTAAAAATTAAACTTCAGTTCCCAAGCACCAAACCCTCTCCAGAATGTACATGTTCCCTGGATGACTCTTTGTCATAGTTATTTTCCAGAAAACTTGCCTCATTCTCCAACCCCACTTCAGCTTGAGGCCACAGTGACTGAGGAAATAGAGCATGGGAAATTTCCTTTTGGAGCTATAGCTTCTCAAATGGCCAGTGGATTCTGGAATGGCTGGGAGAGTTTTGCGTTAAAAAAGTATCTTTTATGATCTTCAGCTGTTACTGCAGGTTAGGCCTCCTTGGAGATAGCATAAAGATATCATTTTGATATCAATAATTTGGCTCTCTTCCACCACCACTCTCCACGTGTTTGAGAGGCCTCCGGACAAGCACAGAACTAGGCTCGGCCATCAAATGCTGCAATATCCCAAAACAATACAGGCAGGCCAGAAATAGCCAGATCACCGCTTTAGGAGACCTCTCTGCAAAAACCCTTATTATGTATGCACGCTGCTTACAAAGGACTCCCTGCCCTGAGCAGGCAACTTGGCAAGCTGAATACTCAACTGCCAAGCACTGAGTATTTGCATACTGTCTACCTCTTTGTCAATTCAGACTTAACTCAATTGTGCTAAATTTTGACCTTTCCAAAGCTTTGTCTCGCACCTGAAACTCATTGTTTTCCCCAAGTATGAAATAGCCTGCAGTTACATTTCTCCCTATAAAAACCCCTGATTCTGAGACCTTCCTTGGATCGCTCCAGACTTCCCTCCAACCTTGCTGCTGCTTTGTTTGGTGAGCTGTCCCCTCAGTCCCACGTACTGAGACTCCATACCAATGAACTCAATCTTCAGACCTCTCCAGGCTTCAGGACAGGTGTCGTATCACCAAATTCAACAATCCCTCTCAAAAATCCCTCTATACCACTCCAACTTTTATTTTCTATAGTTATCTGTGTGAGTGTGTTGCATACACTGTGTGTCTGTATTTAATAAAGATCTCAATTATTCTTATAACTTGGTTTGCTTCTTGAACTTGGCCTGACCCCATAGACATTGGGTAAAAGATTCCGCTGCGTTGCCCTGCCTCTCGCATTGCTAACTTGTGCTCTAGCTAATTCCCCCAAACTTAGTTAATTGAGAGCGCATATAGGTGTCCCTCACAGGACCCCCAGTAAACAGGGTAACACAGCAGTACTTCCTCTGTTCGGAGGTGGGAATCATGAAGTCATCCTGATGATGTTGGTCTGTATGTCTCATCAGTCTAAGGCAAAATAGTCAATTTTGAGGAATACTAGGAGTTGCAGTCCAAGAACATCTGGAAAGCTGTGTGTTTCTTATCTCTACCCTATTCCCTACAGATAATTTCTATGGAAGTTTCTTTGCATACACCAGTCGAGGGAATGGTGCTGGCCACCTGTGGTCCAGGGGACCTCAGAGCTCCTCCATTGCTGTTTATTTGGAGGGGTGGGCAGAAGAATTGTCCATCCATACTCAATTCAGGGCATGCTTCTCAATTTAATTGTCTTCTCTCATGTACTCAAAATAACCCCCTTTCCCCTCACCAAACCAGAAGTCATCCATGCTGCATCAGCTGTCATATGAGTATGGGCTACCTTTTGGGGAATTATATGCAGGTGAATGTGTACTCCAGTTGGGTATGGAGTCATAGCTAATCCCATACTCGTAGCAATGTGGATGGGCTGGGGGGGGCAATGACTTCTCTAATTATTGTGTTCAGTTGGTTAGATTTGCCTTGCTCCCGCCCTGTAGTAAACCCAAATTTCCGCCATCACTAAAAGCATAATTGGCATCAGAGGAGAAGCAGGTTCTGAGATAAGTCTGGTTTTCCCTTTGTCCTGTCCACTTCTCTGACTTGTTTTGGCTGCTGTAACGGTGGAGTTGTGGTGGCAGTGGTGTAGTGTGAGGGTGCTTGAAATCCATACAGGCTCACCAGTGTATCCATAGTAGTGGAAGCGTCTCCGGTTCCACCGGTGTTTCTCCTACATCCTACAGGCTCGTGATTTATAACCTTTGATCATCCAAATGTTTTTGACTTCAACTCTGAGAAGCCACAGCAAACATGACCAATGCTCTGAGATTCTGAGAACTGAAGTCTGAAACATTTGGAAGACCAAAGGATGAAAACTAGTGCTTTAACCCCTCATCCAGTGAATCTTTGTATAGTATTGCACATATATATGTAATAATTATCATAATATTTTGACCCTGGCATTAATGTTGAAAACTAGGGCCATTTCCATGCTACACTGTTATAGTGCTATTATTCCATTTTCAACATCCTGTGAAATTCTGGGGTTTGCAGTTTACTGAGGCCCAAGAGTTCTCTGGCTGAGAATTCTAAATGCCCCTCCCTTAACTGCAAGTCCTAGGATTCCACAGTATGTTGAAAGTGGAATAACAGCACTATAACAGTCTAGTGTGGAAGTGGCCTCAGTGTGAAAAGCACAGTATCAGTTATAAAGAACACCAATATTTAGCAAGGTGTCCAAGAATCTTACAGGGCTTTGAGGAAGTTTTTTAAAAAGTGAGCTTACTCCTCACGCATTGGTATTTCCTGTACTCCCTCACCCTTAGTTATGCAGTAGAATTTCAGAAATGAATGTGAACTTTAATAGTCACACAGTGTTATGTTAACACAAATGTTATCTGTCTCTGTAAGTGTTTTATCTGGCTTCAGTTCTATTTGCGTCAGTACTGCCAGTCTTACAGTATCTTGGCTGTGTGTTAAGCCTTATTTCCTATAAAAGGTAAATGTGGAGAAATAGATGGGTTACTTTGAGAAGTTCCCTGACAACAATAACGACGACAACAACAACTGTTTTCCTAGTTATTATCAGCACCAGAGGATCTGATGGGGGCCAAACTTATGTTGGCTGACACACCAGAGATGTCAGCTTAACCAGTTTTCAGACTTGAGAGATCTACTGTTTTTTCACAACTAGCAGTCAGAGCCTGGTTCAAAAGGTACAAGCCTAAAATTAATGAATTTGGGGATTTGTTTTGACAGTAAGAACTAAGTGTAGTTCACTGCATTTCCATACAAAAATCCAGCCCAGTTTATCCAACACTTTCTTCACTTCTGCACTATAATTATGGACAGACCAGTTAGGTTGTTATTGCTTTTTTAGATGATTGGAATTCAGAAATACTTGCCACCTGATGGTATGTAACCTGGAGATCTGACAGTAGGTCCCGATTTATCTTCTGCTTTGCTTTGTGTTTTGTGCTGGTGGCTTCTGTGATAATCACAGTAACAGGAGTTAAGAATGTTGAAGGAACAGTAATATAGAATTGTCACCAGTGAGAGGGTATTTCCTGTGGAAGGACTTGCCAATTTCACAATAAGCCAAAGGGTCTAATTCTAGTTTGGATTAACAATTGGACATAAGTCCAACATTTCAAAGAACTGAGAGTTACTTTCCATATTTCCATAACAACATATAAAGAAATTATTAAAACTGGATGCCCTAGTGCAATTTGAATTGCACAACTTAAGTGAGCTTTAGGACCCAGTATGAAAGACTGCTGTGAAATAATTCAGATGACTATATTAATAGGCATAGATAGTAGATATGACAAGCCACGCTTGGTGTTTCACAGTTTAGCCATGCCACATAACCCCAGTTGGTGGGTGATAGAAATGAAGACAGTCTTTAACTTGCTGTCAAAACTTTTTAAAATTCAATCTGCTGAATGATTTTAAGAGCTCTGCACTCTGGAAAACGCCTTTGGTTTGAGGATATGACAAATTTGTAATATTTGGAATAATTGCTCTGGTGTTAACATCTTCTTGTCCTATCTCAGTCCTGGCACAGCTGATAAATCAAACAAAAATTGAAAAAACTGAATATCTCCCAGCTTGTTACTTATCTCCAGGCAGTAAGCAAGGAGTGATAAATAAAGTCCAACATAAACAAAGTCCAGCAGGGTTTCATGGCAAGGAAGTGTCCAAGGTCAATCCAAGCATTTGTCAAGGCATCCAGCAAGATAGCAGGTCAGATAAGCTCTGACAACTCCTGGAGGGGAAGGATGCCAGCTAAATAGGTCCTGAACCTAGCACAGCTGAAACTTGATTGATTGTTGCCAGTTATAAATCCTGAGAGAATGATGCTGGCTCTCTCTTTGCTGCCTGTACACTGTGAAGCTGGATCGAGGTAAGTGTTCCTCTATATCTGAAGAGGCAGGGCTCTGTTGGAGCTCGCACAATCCCCTGTTCTGTTTCTGGCACTGTAACCTCTCTCTGTACAGCAGGCCCTGGCATGCCCTCTGTTTCAGACTCTTGAGTCAGAGCCCATGCTCTGGAAGCAGGGCACGACATTTCCTTCTGGTGACAAATGTGAGTGAGATACCCTATTGGTTCTCAGATCTTCATGCATTAATCTATCCAAAAGTGACTTACTGATCAGAATTTTTAAGATATATATATATATATATATATATATATATATATATAGAGAGAGAGAGAGAGAGAGAGAGAGAGAGAGACTGTTTCTGGTAGTTCTAAGCTTAGTTTAGGGCATAGGGGCATGAAACATCTTGTTCCTATTTAGTTAAGAAACTGAGCTATATTTTGAAGTTCCACACAAGTAAGTAACTTGGAATTAGGAACCATCTTCAGCATTATGTTACATGGGATAAATCCCTGAGCTGGCAGAAGTAGATTTCCTAGCCCCTTCTTTGCTACCTGCAGCCCCTTCAGTCCCCTGAAAATGCTGTGTAGTAGATGAGAGGATACCCTGCTGTATAGGGTAAGCTGTGGTGAGAGGAGGAGAACCTTCAAATAAGAGCTTCTGTCAGCAAAGAAGTATATCCTGCATCCAACTGTGTGTATTTAATCCTTATGCTTAATTTCATTTGGTTTAGGAAGTTAATGAAGCAAGGTCTCACAAACAGGGCAAAATAACTACTGCATATTACTGGCTGCAGCAAAATGCTGAGACTCTTCTTTCTTGGGAGTTTTCTTATGGGAAGAACTCTGAGTTATTGAAGAATGCACTAAACCTCTTGGAGAGAATAGTGCTAGATGCTATTCCTAAAATGTGTTCTGATGAACTGTTCTGCAGAAATGTCCTGCATGAAATGTCTGATGAAATGTCCTGCAAAAGTACCTTATGTTGGCTTATCTTCATGAGAATACACACCAATGCAGCTTTGGGCAACAGAAAGCTTGATTTTTCTCCCTTTGTAAAAAATTGTCATGCTTCTTTCATGTGGTAGGTAGTTGTGGGGCATAAGGTACTTTTTATAGGGTGAAGAGAAACCTACCAGAAGCTTTGGGTGTTTTTGTAGTATTTGTGGTTACATACACATTGAGTGTGTCAGTGTGTTTGTGTGTATGTGCACACCCATATATATATGTAGGCAGGGGAGGAAATGGGTAGACTTTCAAACACTTCCTGTCTTTAAATATTTATTACAATTATACTCCAAATTTTATCTATGATGAGACTCAAGGTGGTATGTGTGTATGTGTATGATTCCCCAGACAATTTTCCATCAAGATATGCAGATCTGATTTAATTTTAACTGCATATGTTCCTTGAAAGGAAATAAGTCACTCAGTACTTCTCAAAACTCATTATTTCCAGCCAGCTGCATAAACTGACTTTTCTCTGGCTGGAAGAACTGAAAAACAGCCAAGCAGTTTTCTTCATGTCCCACCCAGAGTTTTGGGATACATCAAGTAGCTAACAACATCAATAAGAGTATATCTACGTGTGTGTGCAGACATACTTGTGTCTCTGTGTTTATATCTTCAGACATGCACACATGTGCACTCTAACTGTAAATGCACAAAACTGTTTCATGAAGGGTTATTGCATACAATACATTTATTTGCAGGCATGGGCTATATTAACAAGTAGTCCAAGATGCCCAACCCAGCATTATGAAATATAATGCACAAACACAGACACACATGTGTATTATATGTATGAAAAGTAAATTGAAAACAGTTATAAATTTTCAGTGCTATACAACAGTTTTATCCATGCAGCACTACTACTACTGTGAGAAATCCAGTGTGGTATAGTGGTATAGTGGTCTGAACATTGAATTATGACTCTGGATAACAGAGTTTGAATCCGTGCTCGGTCATGGAAACCCACTAGGTGACCTTGGGCAAGTCACATTCTTTCAGCCTCAGAGGAGGGCAAGGGCAAAGCCCCTCTAAACAAATCTTGCCAAGAAATCCCCATGCTAAGTTCACCTTAAAGTTCCCATAGGTTGGAAATGTACAACTACATTTCATTTTTCTCATGTTTATTTTACTGCTGATACATTCATTTTTTAAAGTGGAGTTGAAACTAGGATACTAAGATACATTTTTGACAACCTTTAGAAATATAAGGAACTCTGAGAAGTATTGAAAGGAATTTTATTGAGATGAAAGCAACAGCAACCTTGTTAAATATAGCTTTCCAAACAATTTGGACTTATTTTGTTCAACTTTTTATACAAGCCATAGGTGCCATTGTAATATTAGTCACCAGGCCCTTGCTTCCTTTGTGTAAACTATGCTACAATCACAAGTTGTATTAGCATCTGTATTGATATTCAAAAGAAAACCTGCGTGCATGTATTTACCACCATTGAGTATGATAATTATCCTTCCTTTTTCTCCTTTTAAAGATGGCTATTGGAGTGAGCTCAGTACATAAGCAGTGGATTGACTGCTTCTTGAAGACTTGGATCAGAACAAGACAACGTTGCTGTAGAGGAATTGGAAAGACCCTCTGAATTTGTTTAAGGCCTGCTTTTGACATTCTTCCTCTAAAAGACAGTCACCCTGAACATACAGATTAAAGGATTATGAACTATCCAAGTTACAATAATATCTGCCTTGTACTGTTACATTGTTGTGCTGAGTATTCTTTCTTGATTATACTGAAAATGGAAACACTGGCCATTTCCGCACAAGACTGTTATAGTGCTATGATTCCACTTTCAACATCCTATGGAATCCTGGGGTTTGCAGTTTTGGGAGGGGCCAGGTGGCCACTATTTCAATACCCAGCCACTATTTCAATGGCCACTATTTCAATACCCAGCAGTATATCGGTAAGCTTTGTTAAAAGTACTGAGAGGTATCATTACTTTGGTTATATATTAAAATCATTGCACGTCACACATTTCTTAGCAGTGCAGTTTATATTTGTCACATTTTGGTCTTTTTTCATTACTCTTGTGATTAGACTGGACTTGGTGCACTACAGATTAGCATCGTGCTGTCAACATAGAATAATAAAATCTTAAGAATTGGAAGAGACCACATCCAACATACATCTACCGACTCCTTCTGTTGGGGTGATTGTGGATTACTCTTGCTTTTTCCTACAAATCCCTGTCCTTTGTTTTGTTCTAGTATGCTCATGTGAGCATAGCATTTTTTTTTCATCCTTTGGTCTGGAGCTTACAGAATCTCTCTCTTCACAGAATATGAACTCATCTTCCCCATCAAGCTCTACTATAAACTATCTCAAATTTAGTGAACACAAAATTGGTACTATCACTATCCATGGCTAAGGATCTCAAAATGAAATTGACACTGGTATCAGCAGTGGCATAGATGACGACGACGATAAGAATGTGTGTTATTCCTGTGTTGTTTTTATTGTGTTAGATGCAGGCTTACACATACGTGTATAGGGATTTCTATATCATAAGAACCAAGTTCTAAACAGGACATGATATACAGAAGGGAAGTGAATCAGATGAGAAAGAAGATAAACTAATAGGCATACTGTGGTCTTCAACCTATTCCCTGGCATAACAGATAAATAAAACTGGCAGTACTGTCTATATTTATCAGAAAGTGAGTGGCTTGGAAATCAATGGGTGTCACCTGCCAGACCTTTGTTTATTGTTCTCTAAGCTGTAATATCAGGAAAGCATAAATAAATGACTATTCATTCATGTTGCACTGGAGCTAGGTTGGCAATGTGTAAAAAAGAAAGGGAAGGGGAAAAGCAAACAGGTTGGTTTCATTTCCTTCTCTCTACATGAAAAAAAAAAGATAGCTGAAAAAAATACAATGGTAAAAAAACAGAAGAACATTGAACAATGTCCCAGTTATCATTATAAATAAAGTACCCACATATAATTAGCAAATACAATACATTTCCACATGAATCCATTGGGACACAATCATTTCTGGCGTGTTTTTAAATCTGTTAGGTTACTATTTACACATAACTTTGAGAATATTATGTTGATAACTGAAATAATACATTTTTCAGAGAGAGAGCTGTTATTCTGTTGTAGAAAACAAATAAGCACATAAAACAGCAAAGTGTTTGGAAATATTTGTATTCTGTTCAATATCAGATTAATTGTGGTTTTAATTATGCTTTGCTTTTTCTTTTAATTATGTTTTTCTGCAAGAAAATGTTGCAGAACAGAGAGGTCCTCTTTAGGGGTCTAGCCATTCTTTTCCTTTGGATACTACATGCTATTCCGCATCCTCCAGTGGTCTGTTGGTATTGTCTGGCCAACTGACAGTGCTCAATTCTAATTGGGTTACCCAACCTTAGCAACATCTTTGGGATTTTTTTTCCCCTTTAAAATTTTGAACATTCTTGGGCATCAACATATCTGAGCATTTGGTGTTGCTTTCAGGCACCGTGTGTGTGTGTGTGCGCGCGCGCACGCACACACATGTGTAGCAGTGATGGGCAAGACCAATAAATTTTGTTGTTTGAGACAGATAAAATGCCCTCCCCAAAATCCATTCCATATACAGAAGCTGACCAGCTTGACAGGTGGCTCTTACATCAACAGTGAAAATGGGACAGATCGCTCCCCTACATTTGAGGGCTGCACAACACTTGTAGCTGTGTTCCAAGGCCTCAGTATTTCTCCACCACACCTTCTGCCTCAGTCTGTCCCTCCCACATCGGCCATCTCACCCAACCCTAATGGTAGGGCTGAACTTGTCTCCACTCGTTGTTGGATTACCAGAATCCTTGATTACTGTTATTGGCCTGCCACTTCTCATTTTTATGGGCTTACAATCAAATACCTCTACGATTCCATTTTATTGTTTATTGTGTTATCTTATATTTAGAGAGCCTATGTTTAGGTCGCCATGTGGTGTAGTGGTTTGACTGTTGGACTATGACTCTGGAGACCAGGGTTCGAATCCTGACTCAGCCATAGAAACCCCCTGGGTGACCATGGGCAAGTCACACTCTCTCTCAGCCTCAGAAGAAGGCAAAGGCAAAATTCTCTCTGAACAAATCTTGCCAAGAAATCCCCATGATAGGTTTGGTTTAGGGTTGTTACAAGTCAGAAACGACTTGAAGGCACACAACAGCAGCAGCAACAACAAAGAATTACGGCTGACTCCACACATTTTGCCTCTTAGCCCAGCCTGCAGAAGGAATTTGGTCCTTAGGACCACTCTCCAAACTGGAATTTGGCACCCAGGTTGAAAAGAGTACCTTGCTCCTGCAATACAGTCTCAGCCTCTCCCCATGGACCAAGGGGGAAGGGAGTTTGAGGCACAACCACTGAGGTAACATTTGATTGGCTACTCTTGTTCATTTTTTCTCCTTCACAGACATCAGTTGTGTACCCAGTTTCTTGGACTAACTCAGGTGGAGAACATGTCTCTCCATGTTGCAGGACTGCAATACCCAGCCATCCTAAACTGCACAGACAATTCTGAAAGATTATGGATTTTGCAATGCAACAACATCTGGAGGGCCACATTGTCAGAGAGTGCCTATTTGAAGCAGAGCAGTGGAAATGATTAAAGAGCAAGACACATGGCATAAAGGAAAATAAACACCATACTAAGAAAGGAAAGTTACTGGGTACTATCTAGTCTAGCTGCATTCTGAGGGAGGACTGAGAAAAGAGAGGAGACGTCAAAGAGAAGAGGCAAAGAAATTCCTAAGAGTATCAGTTTACATCACAGAGAGATCAGGATAGGTAGAGCCAAGAGGGAGGACACTTTGGGTCACTCCAACTAACAAACTCTATTACAGCTGTCCCGCTGCAAGGCATTCTGGGTTCTCCAGCGCTAAGTGTTATTTGCACTTACAACACACATGTTGCCCAAGCAGGGTAAGTGTTCCAGCTACTGATGGTGGATCCTTATTCTCTCTGTGCAATCCCTTGATCTCCACAGGCTAATCTTATGGACTTCAGGTTGGACATTAACGGCATTTTGATAGATGCTTGGGATATGACTACCCTTTTGTGAGTTTGTATCATGTTGTGCAGTTATCTGGTTATATGTTCCCCCTTCAAAACAAGAATAGGCAAGGTATGGATCTCCAGCAGAGCTACGTGGACTGCCAGGGATCTCTGGACCTCAGATTAAGAACCATTATCTTGCCTCTTGGCTATGCTGGCTAGGGTTTATTTATGAATTCTGGAGATTCAGATGCTGGGTAACTTTAGGCACATCACATTGTCTCAGCCTCAGAAGAAGGCAAAGGCAAACCTCTCCAAATAAATCTTGCCCCCCCCAAAAAACTTTATGATGGGTTCACTTTAGGGTTGCCACAACTCAAAAGTTACTTGAAGGCACACAACAACACAGTGCCACTGAGAGGGGTAGGTTCTGTCTAGCCATCATGTCTCCCCCCTTTGGAAACTAACTTATGGCGACCCTAAAGCAATCTATTATGAGGGTTTTCTTGTCAAGATTTGTTGTTTTTCCTTTTTCTCTGAGGCTTAAAAATGTGACTTGTCTGAGGTTACCCAGTGGGGTTTCATGGCCAAGTGAGGATTCAAACCTTGCTTTCCAGAGACATAGTTTGGGCATGTACACATACATCACATGCCTGTTGCCGTGTCCCTTTCGTCAGGGACACAGCAGTGGGGGTTTGAGTGCACGTGCCCAAATTGTTCACTCATTTGCAAACAAGGGAGCAATTTCAATACCTGCAGCCCCCTACCTACTGCCATGTCCCTGTTGCTGCTACTGCTGTTGCTGTCCAGCAGCAGGTCTACGTGGACTGCCAGGGATCTCTGGACCTCAGATTAAGAACCACTGCCCAGTACAATTGGAATATAGCATTGCTTAGCACAACCTAAATTAACATTTATATGAAGCCCTGTTTGCACAAATAGAATTGCATAAAAAAGAGGGGAGGAGCATGCCAGCTCTGCTCTCTTCATTGCCATTTACTAGCTGGAAGGCAAAACAACATAGAACAGGAGTTACGCTCCTAAAAAAGGGCAGACAGGATTTGGTTCTGGTGAGTTTCCTAGCACAGAAGAAAGCTTACCTTCATTCTAAATCTTAATTTCTTCAGTAGAGAGGAAGCTCAGTGCTGAGAAAGAGAAAGGCTGCAGGAAACCATTTAAGGAGGACAGAGGGAGTGGTACTTGTGACCTTGCTGGTTTTTCATACAGTGCTCAATTATTCTGCAACAGTTATTTCCTGTGAACACTTTGATTCTAAACAATTGGTGCCAAAAATTAACCAAGATCAAACAAAGCTGGCTAAATACACTGAAGGCAACATTCTTTCTTCCTTTCAAAATAAGCTGCTTATCCTTGTATTGATAACAATGATATCAAATTTTTTGAAGAACAAAAATTGTAATCAAAATGAATGCTCTTAAAAAGCCCTGATACTATGCAATGTAATACTGAATATATACAGAAAAAAGTTGTTGAATTCTGAAGTGGTATCTTTTGTATCCAAACCTGTGCATTTCACAGCTTTTAGCTTCTGTATGTGAGACACTATGGCCATTTCCACACTAGACTGTTACAGTGGCATTATTTCACATTCAACATCCTTTGGAGTCCTAGGGTTTCCATAGGATGTTGAAAGTGAAATGATAGCACTATAACAGGCTAGTGTGAAAATGTCTATGTCATACCAACTGTCCCATTTTGGTAGGGTCATTCTTGATTCATCTTCTGTTGTTGTGCTTTTTCATCCTCTTTTAAAATGTCCCAGTTTCTCTCTGCTCTTTCCCATATTGTCCTAAGCCTGCTATAGGCTGAGTTGAAAGTGCAAAAGTAGTTTGCTCTCAGTTAACTCAGCAGAGAACACAGGAGGAGGCAAAATCTTGCCCTTCCCTGTAGATTCAAGCAAAAACAAACTGCTGCAGCCTCTCCTAGCCTGTGTGTTCTTCTTCATTAGTACATTTTTTTACTTCGATGTTGCTTGGTCACATGACCCAATTTTAATCTGTGAAATGTTGGAGAATATGTTATGTGCAGGGCTACATACAGTTGGTCCACCACATTCACTAGGGTTAGGGGCACAGCACCAACACAAAAGTAGAAAATCGCAAATATAAAAATGTATGTGTATCTGTGGGAAGGGGGCCAAGGCACAGTGGTGAGAACAGGCACCCAGGGTCCAAACCAGGTGAGGGAAAGGAGACAGAAGGGGGTAGGTTGACATGGTGGCCTTATACTTCCTGTCTCACACCCATCTTCTTCCTTGTTTTGGGGGGGGGTTCATTGGGAGAAGGTTTGCAGTGTTGAGAAATAAGGTTGCAAGCTGTCTTTAGTGGGCCAGGCAGCTGCTGGTGGAGGAAGAGGAGGACCAGAGGCAGTTTTTTAAAGGGATGCACAGCCTGATCGGATCTACTGAGGCAAAAGGTTTCCCTGGAAAGGAAGCACCTGAGGTTGGGAAGGCAGGGATTGATTATCAAATTATCAAATACATGAAAGCCAAACCTGCAAATGTGGAGAACCGACTGTATTGGCATGCATGTTTGGAAAATGAGCATTTCTGATATCTTGTATCTATTGTCCTGAGGAGCATAATTTTTTTTATATCAAACATAGTGAGCCATAGAGATCTACTGGAAGGACACGTAGACAGTAGATATGGATGCAGATCAAAGGGTAGCGCTGTTTTCTGTACGCATCCTAGGTGAATCTTGGAAATGGTTCACACAGACCATTTGAATGGATTTTCAGCAATAATAGCACCAACAGGAGACAAGAGGTCTCTGGGATCAAATAAACATTTCAAACAGCCAAGAATGTTACATCTTGGAGGCATGCATCCCTGGATGAGATAGCCATCTTGCAGGGAACTACAAGGATGCCTGGCTGTATTTTCTTTGAACTACAAAGCTGAGATCCATCTTCATAAAAATTCAGCCATCTGGTCCTCAGGACATGTTCAACCCTATACCTAGAACCCTTTTTTCTCCTCCATTTTGGAGTTCTCCCAGACTTGACTGGCAAGCAGTCTCTCTGCCAGTGGAAGCTCCCCTCAGCCCCTCTTCTAGGCTGAGTTGGGCTCTCCGCTTGTCTTTTCCAGCTGAAGACTTTAGCCGAAAATGATATAGTGTACAATTGGTGCCCGCTGACCCCGGTAGCATCACGCGATTACAAGAACATCATCTGAAATGCTCCTCACAATTGCTTTTAGCCAAAAATGGAGCGTGAGTGTGCATCGCTCCAGAGCCACAGCCCTCATGCTTCCTCCCCAGTGCAGCCTGGGAAAATACCTGGCTGCGCTGCGGAAGGAAAAGGCAGAGCCCTCATGCTGCCTGCCCTCTGGCAGGCAGCTCCTGTGGAGCAGAAGCAGCAGGGATGTGAGAGCCTCACAGAAGAGGCTGCTCACGTGATCCCCACGTGACCACACTGGAAACAGGTAAGTTGCAGAAAGCAACTGAATGTGAAGGACATCCATTGTACAGATAGAAATATCAACCATGGGTATGCCTTTTGGAACTATTTTTTCAGCATACAATGCAATCTACACAATTTTTTCACTTATTGAACTTTGAGTGGCTTGTGAGGTCACCATGACCGATTATCCTACTAAATCTCTGGACTTGGAGAAAGTGGAAGGAACACTGACAGAACTATTTCAGGTATAATTCAGTTAGGCAACTAAGAATTCTTGGAGTGATGGCGGAAATGATGTTAAAAGGTTTGTGCAAGAAAGGTCTCTTGGACAGACTGAATTCAGGAATGTATAAGCAGAACTGTGCAGTCTTCTACTTGCTTAGTTAGAAGTGAGATACACTCTATTCAGCAAAGCATATTCATACGTAGAAATTATGTTTAGCCATAGTGGACTCAAATGCTATAAGTGTGTAGCACCCTAAGCAGAGGAAAATAAAGGTGGTGACAAGAATTGGTTAAATTACAACATGAGACTAAGGAATTATAACAGGAGAACTACATGGTAATTATACTCCTTGCTTTTGTAATCCTAAATGATGCAATACTTCAATAGTAATAAATCAGTCACTAAAGCTGGGCATTCCAGTTCTGTCTCAGAAGTTTGCAAACAGCCCAGGAGTTTGCTTTTCATAGCAATCGCAACACAGAGATCCTAGATGTCAGTCTCTTAGCAGCGGTCTAGAGCAAGCTGGACTAATGTTCAGACTTTTGCTGACCTGAAGTAACTTCAAATTTTTCTTTCAAGGTTGAGCGCTTGTTTCTGAAAAGTGTAAATAGCTTCTGCCACCTAGTGGACACAAAGAATTTTGAAAAACAATTAGCTGCACTTATTCACCGACTGAGTGCCCTCCAGAGGGATTGAACTATACTTCCCATGGTGGATGACAATGATGGGAGCTGTAGTCTAACCCATATGGAGGGCACCAGGTTTGGGAAAACAGCCTGAATCATAACAGAGAATTTAAACATAAATAAATCAGGAACAAACATTTAGAGAAATTCCAAAGGGGTGGTTGTTGTAGTCTATTGCAAAATCAACAATCGGAAGTATTTTACAGAAATTTTATACTCTTATGAAGTATGTTAGAGTTATGATCACTGTGTTGTCATAGAAGTAACTCTCTGTTCCATGCTGAAGGAACTAACAGAACTGGGAGGGAGATGTCCTTTTTTCTGTTCCTGGGTGTGGGGGAAAAGTCACAAATGCTGATGATCTGAGGGAAGGAAAGCACTCAAAATACAGGTGTGCCTTAAGAAAGAGTTCAGCTTCTATGGTCCAGGAAAGAAGAAAGGAAACACACCAAGAGAGGAATGAACTGCAAGTTTTTAAAAAAATGCACTGAAAATAAACAGAGGTCTTGTTTTTTCAGTGCATCTTTTGAGATTTGAACTCTTTATTCTGCAGTTCAGGACCATTCAGTCACATTGATAAAACCATGGTCTTTTCTGATTTTTATTTAGGTTTGTAAACACCAAGTTTTAAGGGCTTTCTTAACTATTCTGTATAGCTATTACTATGTAGTTTATTTTTTTTGTTTCATACAGGTTTTATATATTTTACATACATTTTATACATTGTACACTTAGAATCATAGAATCACAGAGTTGGAAGAGATCACAAAGGCCACTGAGTCCAGCCTCCTGTGATCCAGGTATAAATCAGCAAAGCATTCCCAACATAAGGCATAGGTCTTACACATTTCCCAATCTCGCCACCATCTGTAAACAGGGTAAAGTCAGTTCTCAAAAATAATGGTGAACGTTATAAGAAAAACAGTATTACCAGCTGATCATTGCCATGACAAAGCAAGATAAAGGAAACATCATGTGCCTTAATAATTGGAATAGACATACAGGAAGCCCCCCCACTTTTTGACACACTTATCGGATGCCTTGCTCTTTTGATGCTTCCAAATTAAGGGCAAATTCGATTAATTCTATGGGGGTTCCACTCTTTCATCAATCCGTTTTGCCTATGGTGCCTTTTGGATCACTTGCACATGTGCACTGCTTGCAAAGGGAACTGGGAGAAGGAGGCACGAAGCCAACTGAGAGATTTTGCAAGCAGTGCATGTAAGGTTGCTCTAGGTGACCCTCCATAAGTCCTTCATGCTTCCTACAGTACAGTACAAGGGTTCAATTTTTCAACCAATTCCATTTTCTGAAAGAGCTCTGGCCCCTAACCTGTTAGGAAAGCCTGTGTACTGAATGTCTCACAACAGCTCATATACAGTCAAAGGTGTGTACATGTAAGTGGTGCCTCTCTAAATACATCCTAATGTGGACTCAAATTATGCATTCTTTTAAAAAATGTATCCTTTTTTTAAAAAAAAATCCCTATGTCTTGGTGAGGAGTTCAGCAGGTACTCCTTCTCTCATGAGAACAGGAAAAATAGCACCGTTTTATGCAGCCATGCTATATATTATTTGCAGAAAAATGAGTGGAATGGGGATGAAAATACTCCTAAATGCTTATGTACATTACAGAGCAGTGAACCCCAAGGATACAGCCAGAGAAATGCTGAGAAAATCCTGAGTCATGGCTGGTTAAGCCTGCAGCTCCGTGCCAAGCCTTCCTTATACAAGAGAGCATTTCAGACCATATGACACTAATGGCAAGCAGCCAAAAAAATGCAGAAGTCCCACATTGCCTGCATGCTTGGTCCAAGGTTGTGACCTTGCACACCTGGCAATCATCACTGTACATTGCATAAACCTGAAAATTCTGGCCCTGGGCCAAGCATGACATGTGATTCAACTAAGGAAAAAAACCACCCACATTTTTTGAGGAAAAGAAAAGAGAACAGCAGCCCCTCCACCCTGATTCAACATATTGCATTAAGAGATTTGTTTTTAACAGATGCACTCTTTAGGTGATCTATCTTATAGTACCTTATGAGAGTCAGTGTGGTATAGCGATTTGGATGTTGGACTAGGATTCTGGAGACCAGGTTCAAATCCCCCTCTTGGCCGCACCAACCCAGTGGGATATCTTGGGCAAGTCACACTCTCTGAGTCTCAGAGGAGAGCAATGGCAGACCCCTTATGAACAAATCTTACCAATATAACTCTCTGATAGGTTCACCTCAAAGTTTCCCAAAGACTGGAAACAGTTTGAAGGCACACAACAACAACAATAAACAGTATCTCTTGCTATGTTTAGTTCCAGCTTATCTGGATGACTGCCTGTGGAAGAGTGGTGGCCCTAAATCCCAGATCTGTCTGTTCTCTAGAATGGACACACAATGCCAATGCCATCGAAAATATCATGCAGCTGAAACTATGCTTCCACTTTGCAAAACCAGCTGGCACCTACACTAGAATGTGGGAACTGGAGGTGACCATGAAATGCTTTTCACCAACTGAGAGAGAGAATGGGCATACGAGAAGCTAATATTGCACTACTGTCAAGGCAGTGACACATGGAGGTAGAACAATATTGCACGCCATTCTGCTCTTCAGATTCAGAATAGAGTTATGACAACCACTTTTTGTGCCATGGCCTGTGTCTGTAATGTACAAAACATGACTGGCCCTTTCATCAGTATGCTGTTTTCTGAGCAGAAGCCAAACACCCTTCTGTTCCCCCCATTTTCTGCTTACAACGAGTAGAATGCACTTCATCCAACTTCAAGGGCCATAATAGCATTCTAGAAACCTGAAACAGAGAAGGCAAAGGCTGTTTATCAACCTTTCAGTACTGACAATCATAAAAGTACAGAAATGGTGAATAAATGCTGCTGTTCACCAGAACCTCTGGGGTTTTTCCCCCAAAGGTAAGTACTTCTAATTTCATAGGTACCACCTGATGGTATTTTCAAAGATAGATGTGCAGTCAACTTCAATTGTCAACGGACAGGGGCAGGGAGAGGGGAAGCATGGATATTTTATTATGTCTTTCAGAGGGGTTGCCATATTGATTTAGAATAACAAGATCTACAAAGAATCATAGTCTGGGCAGCTCTGTTAGTCTATTGTAGCAAAAACAAGAGTCTTTTAACACCTTAAAGATTACTAAGCTTGATTTGTGATACATTTTCATGGACTGCAGCCTATTTCTTTAGTCTGAGAAATAGCTTCAAATAATAAAGAAACAATGAAATCCTTTTGAAAGGATTCTACATTTCTTTGTCTTGGGTGCATAATACACTCTGCTCTTTTGAACCTTTACTCAGACATATTACCTACAAAATTAAATGTATCTTTGACTGAGGTAAATATGTACATGATATATATATGTTTGTATTATTTGGATTCCATTCTTTTCCCTATTACAAAGGAACCAACAGCAAGGGAACAAATTAGCAGCTATGGGTTAGGCAGAGGTGTAGAAGGAATTTATTTTGGGAAGCGAATATTTTAAAAATGGGAGAGTGGTTTCACTGAGGAAACATAGGTCTTCTGCACTGGATTCTTGCTTGCAAATATTCTTACACAAAGGAACATCCTCCACATTCATCAGAGAGACAGTCATGTTAATGTGTTGCAGGAAAAACAGCGAAATAGTCTTGAGATACCTCAAAAGCCAACAAGTTTTAAAAGACTTACAAGTTTTATTTGACAGTAGCTGTCACTGATAGTGGTGGCCTCTTGGTGCTCAAGAAGGTTGCAGGGATGCCACTGCTGCCCATTTTACAGTTTCCTGCCTAATTTTCTTTTTTAACTGGCCTCCTCCTGCTGATTCTGTGCAGAGGTGGCATAAAGGATCAACAGCTGCCATGTCAGCAGGCAGGGGGGAGATGGAGCGGAAAGGAGGGCAGATGCTGTGCAAATGAGCAGGAGATGGAAGGGGCAGCAGGCAGGTACAGCTGCAAGCATGAGCAGCAGCCACAGTCCTTATATGGCTGAGTGAGAGGGCCACAGCTTTGGGGAAGAAGGCAAGGAAGAAAAGATTCAGCAACATGCCGCAGCAACTGGAGACACCAGGATGTGAGATAGAGGAATGATGTGGGCAGACATCACAGCAACGTGAGGCCAGTTGGGCTGGGAAGGATGCGAACTGAGAAAGCAGCAGCAGGGCCTCCTCAATGCTGGTCACATTGTGCAGCACATTTTACCAGTCCCTCTATCACTCTCCCTAATAACTGGGGCAGCCCTGTTGTGGAGTGCAAGCCATATGAAATGCGTGGAGTTGCCTCACTTGACAGATTCTGATACACATGTTTGATGGGAAATTGTGATCGCAGGGGTGACAGGGCTGGGTGGTAGTATGAACATCCTAGCACAGTCGATTAACACATTAATGAGAAGAAAAACTCAAATAGGACAAAATATGACTGTACATGCATTCAAGTCACCTGTTGATTTATATCAACTCCATGAATTTCATAAGGTTTGCTTAGGCAAGGAGCACTCAGAAAGGTGGCTTGCCATTTCTTTCTTCTGAAATTTAAACCTACAGCAGCTGGCTGTCTCCCTCCAAGAACCAACCAGAGCTGGTCCTGCTTAGTTCCTAAAATCAGATGGGATCTGGTGTGTGACAGATTTCTTTCTCAGGCTAGCCCTGTGGTTCCTAACCTGAGGATCCTGTCACTGTCACCCTGCCCTCTGCCCCTTCTTTAAAATCTCTCCTTAGATATGGAGTCTTAGGTCTGCAGGGTGACCTCACTGTGGACTGTTGTGTGCGTTAGCTTTTTGTTCTTTTTGGGAAGTGTGATTCAGGTAATAATGCTGTGCAGAGTCAGTTGTACAAAATAACAAATAAGTTAACTTCTTTCTTAAGTATGACTTATTTCTTAAGGCCCAATTCTTAGTTCTGAGCCATTAGCACTATTACAATTCAATTATGTCAGACGTGTGCCTTACACCTCATACTCAGTAATTCCCCTCAGACTCTCCACTGATTGCTTCAAAAGCCTGTTGCTAATGGACTCTTTTTCCTCTTTTTAAAATTCCTCCTCCCTCTCACTGTAGCTCCTCTCTTTCCTCAGAAAGTTCTCTGTGCTGGGATTGGTTGCTCTCAATTAGGCCATTTCCACACTAGACTACAGTATATAGTACTAGTGTATTTACCCAGCATTGCACAGGATTTTATTTTCCTCTTAAGAACTCACCCAATTGTCTTCTCCAGCATCTGTAACTTTTCCTCATATTTCCCAATGCAATCTGTATTCAGAGTTATTTACATACAGAAGTTGGCTTCCTGTGGCAACACACTGTTCTCCTCCTTGCTACTAGGCTTTGTCTCCATAGCAACCAGCCTATTCCAGTACCTGTAACATTGCCCCATAGTCCTCTCTGTGTTCGTAATTGTTAACATACAGAGGTTGCCTTCCTGTGGGAATACACTATCCTCCTCCTAGCTGCTAGGCATTGTTTCCATAGCAATTGGCCTAATCCAGTACCTGTAACTTTTCCCCATAGTCCCCAATCCAATCTGTGCTCTCTGGTGGTGTTGATGCACTGGCTTTTGATTTTTTTGCTTTCTGTTGAATTTGTGCAATGGCTTTATGCTTTTTTGTTTTCAATTTCCTCAAGGTCCCTCCCTCTACTGCAAACCTCAGGATTCCATAGGATGTCGAAAGTAGCATAATAGCACTATAACAATCTGGTGCAGAAATGGCCCTAGTCACTCCACTCCTTTCTGTGCACGGTTTCTTAAGTAACATTTTTATCAGGTGCTCTTCCTCTTCATTGAGTTACAGTATCACATGGTGTTTTCAGGATATCTAGGCCGTGTACGACTTAGAATATTAAACTTGAATTATTTTCTAGTTAAAATCAACACTTTCACCTGCATCTTTGAAGGAAACCAACTTTCCCCCCCTTATTGTTCTTTATATTTGTTCTCACTTTACTCTGCATTTTCTTATGGATCAGACAATAGCAAGTCAATATCTCACAGAGCTTCCTGTAATTTTCCATCAATATCTCTATTTTTGCCATCAAATGATTTTTTTTTAAAAAAATGTTACTATCAGAAACACCTGTGCCTGACAACAAGTATTTACTCTCAAAAAATGGCATTTTGACTGAAGCCATTTCCGCACTAGATGTTATAGCGCTATGATTCCACTTTCAACATCCTATGGAATCCTGGGGTTTGCAGTTTAGGGAGGGACCAGCTGGCTCCTCCCGAAACTGCAAACCCCAGGATTCCATAGGATGTTGAAAGTGGAATCATAGCGCTATAACAGTCTAGTGCGGAAATGGCCTGAGAGGCAATGTCTGGGCCAAGAACACTCCGTAATCCATAGGTCAAGAAACGGTGACCACAGGAGCCTCTCCAAAGCCATTTTTGGGTTCTTTAGGGTATCGATCTCCCTTAATCGTTGTACATTTGGAAAATCAAATGCCCCCACAACCTGTGAGGACAGTGCTTCTTAAGCTGATATAGGGGACCAGCAATTTTCCCCGATGTGGAATAACTGGGTACCGTATTTGTCCCCACTGGTTCCAAATTGCTTACTTCCTGGAAACTCTCCCCACATCAGCAGTGGTCAAGGGACCACCCCCTGGAATAGCTCCAGCATGCAGGATGCGTTTGTGCCCATCTCACCATACCCTCCAACATTTCAAAGATGAAAACCAGGACATGCGTGGCCAAGCAACAGCAGAGTATGGCCAGGAAGGGACAAGTTGTTAATCAGGGAGAACAGAAAAGGTTGCATCCGCTTGCTTTTTGACTGAGCCAACTAAGAAGTGCAAGATTCCACTCCCCCCTCCCCCCTTCAATGCGCTAACACAGTGGTTCTCAACCTTCCTAATGCCACGACCCCTTAATACAGTTCCTCATGTTGTGGTGACCCCCAACCATAAAATCATTTTCATTATTATTTAGTTAGTTAGTTAGTTATTTCCAACATCAAATAGGTTGGAAACACTGCCCTAAATCACTGCTCTGGGTAGACTTCTAATGCCTAAAAACTGGTAACCCTCCCCGCTTTTTTTAAGCGCAGAAAGCGTCCATCAATGCCAGAATTAAGGCAGTAGTTCTAGTTCTGAATGTCAGGTTTCCACAGCTCAAAAAGCCAGTCACTCCCAAAGGCAATGCCGAAACAGCCAACATTTTACACGAGGCGCAGGGAGGAAAGGACAGGGAGAGAGGAAAGATGGCGGCAGCATAAGCAGATGCGTTTTGTTTCACTCCCTCCCTCCCTTAAAGGGAGTGCGGACGCTGAACATACAAAAAGTGAGGAATGCAAGACAGTCAGGGCGAAGAACACAACACGTGCGTGTGGCAAGCACCAAGGGTCCACACACAACAAAAGCGAGAGGAGAAGGTCATCCTGGCTATTTCTGCACTAGACTGTTATAGCACTATTATTCCACTTTCACCATCCTATGGAATCCTGGGGTTTGCTGTGAAATGGTCGTTCGACCCCCAAAGGGGTCCCGACCCCCAGGTTGAGAACCACTGCTCCAGACAATGACTGCAGTTCCACTCAGCTCTATCCATCATAGCAAATGGTGAAGAATGTTGGGCGTTGCAGTCCAGCCACCTCTGTAGGGCAAAAGCTGTCCACCCCTTACATGATTGCCTGGAGAAAGTGGGGAGGGGGGAGTGCAGCTTTGCAATTCTAGTCACGAGAGAGCTAGACATGGGAAACCCATGGTCCACAAGGGGCTTTTCCACACTACACTGTTATACTGCTATTATTCCACTTTCACCATCCTACGGAATCCTGGGGTTCGCAGTTTGAACCCCAGCCCAGGGGTCTCAGAAGCACTGCTCCCATTGGCTGTGAGGCCACCTTCTTTTAAAAGGGGGGGCAGGATTGAGGAGCGGCGACCCCTGCGAAATGGTCACTCGACCCCCAAAGGGGTCCCAACCCCCAGGTTGAGAACCACTGGCTTAACAGAACACAAATTCCTTTTGCACTTTGAACTCAAGTTTGCAGCAATGGAAGCAAGCTGAGGAGAAAGGGGAGGAGATAGGAGGAGGAAAAGGACAATGGGACATTTTAAAAGTAGCTGAAAATTGGGGCTGTCCTGACAAATCGGAACAGTGGGAGGATATGTTTTCAGGGCTTTTTTTAAAGGGGGGGGCGAGTCAAAGGCTATTTCCGCACTAGACTGTTATAGCGCTATGATTCCACTTTCAACATCCAATGGAATCCTCGGGTTTGCAGTTTAGGGGAGGGCCTCAAAGGGGGCCTAAAATGGCTTCTTGGCTTGACAGCGGCCCTTTCCTGGTCTCAGACTCCCCAGAGGAGAGAAACCGCTCCCTATGTCTTACGCCACGGCTTCCCAGCACTCCCGCTTCCCACAAGGAAGCCTCCTGGCCACGGCCAGGGCCAGGCGGGCACGCGCATGCACGCGCATGCACGCACGAGCCGCGCGCGCTCCCACTTCCCTCTGTCACGAGGCGAAACCCCGCCCACCGGCTGACGCGTTCAGGCTGGAAGTGGTAGAACCAGCTGGGCAGCCGAGCAGGCCGGGGGAGCGCTAGAACGTTCGCCGCCTCCTTCACATCCTCCTGTGACGCAACGCGAAGCGCCGCCTCTTCCGTACCGGCAGGTTCGTTGTCTGGCTGCCGGGCGCTTACAAGCAGCGGTCGCGCGCGGCGTGCTTTCCCTCGCGCTCTCTGGCCGTTTAACGGTTCTCTGGGGTTAGAGCCTGAGGCGCCCCTGCCTGCCTGCCTGCCTGCTTGCTGGTGGCTATCGGAGGACAATGAAACACTTGCCGTATTTTTGCCGGGGCGAGGTGGTGCGAGGCTTCGGCCGGGGCTCGAAGGAGCTGGGCATCCCCACAGGTGAGCGCCGCCTAACCCGCCGGACCCCTCCGCTGGGGAGGAGAAGGAAGTGGGGCTGGGCGGCTCCCCCGTTTCGTGTCTCTCTCAGCCTTTCCATTCTTCCGGGGGACGGGGGTTGCGGCGAATGGCGGAGGGCGCTGGCGGAGCGCCGGGGGGAAGGAGGGGAGGGCGATGGGCGAGGTCACGTACGCACGGAGGACACACACACACGTGTCTGTCTGTGTGGGCGCCTGCCCTCCTTTGGCGTCTTCGTGTGTCTTGTGACTTCCCAGGACGGCCCCCGTACAGGCTGCCGGACTGCGGGGACGGTTCGTTCGGCTTTCGCTTTCCTAGAGAGAAAAAGAGTGTCAGCCGGAGTTCCTTGGCCCTTTCCGCACGACACGCTTCTAGCGCGATGATTCCACTTTCAACCTCCTATGGAATCCTGGGGTTTGCAGTTCCGGGAGGGGCCGGCCGGCCCCTCCCGGAACTGCAAACCCCAGGATTCCATAGGAGGTTGAAAGTGGAATCATCGCGCTAGAAGAGTGTCGTGCGGAAAGGGCCCTTGTCTCTTTTCAAATCCCCATGTATTCTCACTTGGCCAAGGCTAGCCCTTTCTCTCTCCCTTTGTTTTTTAAAAAAAGTCCAGTCCACCTCTTTGAAGAGTCATATTCATGACTTCACAAAAGTTGGTGCCAAAATAAAACTTGTTTTGCTTGTCCATTGCATAACCTTTTTTTTTTTAAGCCCTCCCAATGGATGCTCAGGGCATTTAGAAAGCAAGAGTACTTTCACACGTGACAGTGGAAACGTTTCCTGTGTCAGTGAGGTGAATGTAAAATGTGTGCTAGCTACAGTGTGCCTTTAAAAAAAAACAAAAACCAACTTTCTCCTAACTTTGTTAGTAGCGAAGGGCACATTCCACACATTCTTATTGTCTCTGACAGAAACACTTTAACCTCTGGTGATTCCTCTTAATGAACAGTGAGCTCTTGCAGATTGAGAGATCGATCTTGGGAGAAGACAACCAGCTGATGTAAACCGTGTTTTGGGGTTGCTGTTTTCAACTGCCTAAAAATAATAAGTCCATGTGGGTAAAGGAGACATAATAGCTTGTAGCAAAGTCTTGGTTTTAAAGGCAACTTGCCTTAAAGTATGTTAAACTGTACTTGCTGAAATTATAATTTAGTTGCGGATTTTTATTTGTTTATTTATTTGTATTTTATCTTCCCAGCATCCTCACAGACTAAATTTGGCTAATAGATAGTGATTAGACTCAGGGCTACCAATCAAACTTCATGAGTTTACTTATCCTTCCCTAGCTTTCTAGATCTGGTGGATTACAACCTCATCATTTCTAGCCAGCAATAGGTGATCCAAAACATCTGGATGAGACCTGGGTTTTTTTTTTAGTGAAAGTTGTACTACACATTAGATTTCAGTTCTTACTTCCTAATTCTAGTGGATTGTGACTCTTGTCTTCCAACAAGTGCCCTAAATTTTAGTGTGTCCATAACATATAGAGAGAGTAAAGCAAATTTGTTTTGTATCTGCCTTATGTCGAGGTTTTTTTTTGGGAGGGGGGTTGTTTCTCTAGTATGACATTTTATTTAGTTGCAAACTTCTGTATTGATTTTTCGAACAATAATTCCCATCTGTTTTGTAAATGGAAGATTTTTTTTAATTCTTAGTATGATTTAAACGCAGGCTACTCTGACCTAATCTGAATTCTAGTAATGTTCTGTTGAAATAGGATTTTATAGTAATATGAACAGATCACAGATTTCCCATTTAACTTTTTTTTTTTTTTTTGGTATGTGGTATCAAATATTTTAATGTATTAGGTTTATTTATGTTTTTATATAAGATTTTCGTTATATTTTTCAGCTAACTTTTCTGAGGAGGTGGTTGATAGCTTCCCATCGGATATGTGTACTGGCATTTATTATGGATGGGCCTGTGTTGGAAATGGAGATGTGCATAAAATGGTCTTGAGCATAGGCTGGAATCCATATTACAAGAATGTTAAGAAATCTGTGGTAAGAATGTTTCTCTATTAAATATCTTAATGGGATTTATGCCAATATATTCTGAAAACACAGAAGGTTCTTGAAAGTGTCATTTTGGATGCAGACTAGGCTCACAACAAAGTTTTGATAACATGGAAAACACTTGCCTGCTCTCACTCTCAAACTTTCAAATAAATTAGCAGATTTCCTATACAGATTTCCTTGATGCTAGAAGTTTATACTTTCATTTAAATTAGGAAATTGGAGTAAAGATCTTAGGGTTGACAGAACCCTCTTTACCCTGAAAGCTATGGTAGGTATTCCAGGTAGATAAGCAGTTAATGTCTGTGTCTACAGACACATACTGAACACCTTGTGCCATCGTGTTTATTCACACATGCATATGTTTCATGATAATCAGTTGGGTTGAAGGTGTGTAAAACACACAAGGTAAGAAAGCTCTTTCTTTTGAAGCAAATTTTTAACAGGTGCTACTCTACAATGATTTCATTGCTGTTTGTTTAAAGACCAAGGGATTAGGAAGGATGGGAAACTGGTCAAATTGGCAAGGCTATTTTGGGAGAGTTACGAAAAAGGCCATTAGGAAGGCATAGCAAACCTAAGGTTTCCCACTTGTGCAGCGAATCAGTTTTTAATGCATTGTTTTATATTACTACGTTAATATACACTGTTCCTGATTTGAATATTCAGTGAAACTTTAATTTATTGTTCTAGGAAACGCACATCATTCACACCTTTGAGGAAGACTTTTATGGAGAAATACTTAGTATAATTATTGTTGGATACATACGACCAGAAAAAAACTTTGGTTCTTTAGGTAAGGCTTCTGTATATTTGAAAAATCTTTCACTAGGTTATCATTCCTTAGTCACCCCTCAAATACCTTATGGTATTGGTTCTCATTCTTTGGTCCTCCAGATGTTTTGGACTTCATTTCCCAGGGTCCCTGATCATTGATTAAACTAGCTAAAGTCCAAAACAACTGAATGACTGAAGAGAATCATTGTTCTATGGTTTCTGTTTTTCAGAGCCCAACTTTGTGCATTTACTTTGTGTTTGTTGCACAAAACAAGGGGTCCTGCACACCGTTCTCCTCTAACCAAGTCTTTTAAGGAGGCTGTTGTCTACCTTTGTGTTCACTTGGTAAAATGTATATTGTTGCTGAGTAAAAAGCTCCTGATCTTTGTTGCTAACTTTGGGACTAGGGCCACAGGAAAGTTGGAGTCTATGAAAGGGGAAGCCAAATTTGTCTTCCACAGCGATCAGAAAAAGGTTAGCTGAAGGGAAATTTGCTCCTCACTCACCAACAAAACAAAATAAAAACCCTCAGCTCTGGCTCTCCATACAGCTGTGCAGAGAGAGGGTACTCAAAAGTGTAAATTAGTGAGAATACTAAAGGCTGATGGGTTCTGATATGCATATGTCTGTGGTGGAATGGGTGCCTAACTTTACCTGTTGCTTCAAATAAATTTGTAATTGTTACATGCCTTCAAGTAAACTTTGACTTATGGTAATTCTATCATGTAGGGTTTTTTTAAAAAAAGATTTATTTAGAGGAGTTTTGTCATTGTTTTCCTCTAAGGCTGAGAGAATGTGACTTGTCCAAGGACACCCAGTGGATTTCTTGTGGCTGAGTGGCGATTTGAACCCTGCTTTCCCAGAGTCTTGTCCACAATCACAACACTATACTGTCTTTCTCAAAATAAATAAAAACTACCATATTGAAACATTCTGTTTTTTTGAAAGAAGATTACATTCCTGAGTGACACTAAGTTGCCTTTTAATATTGATTTTTCCACATCTATAAGCTATCTTTGGCCAGGACATTTGATAGCCATAGTGCCTCTTCAAGATCACAGATCTCTCCCAGGCTTCCAGATCCACATTTCTGGACACCTGTGTGCATCAGGATCAGCAGAAATGGGAAAAAGCCCTTTCCTTGTAGTTAACATCTTCCTAGCCTCATGTCTTGGTGAGGAGAACAGACTTCCTGCATACATGGGTCTCAGTTTATAGGAAAATAAGTGGATCATCCTTCCTGCCTTTGGTGACAAAGCATAATAAATGTGGGATATTTTCCTTCATTGTTTTGTCACCGTGGAATATTGACCCACTTTTGCAGGCGTGCTCCCTGTGCTGTAAATTTGTGATTTGTGCCTCAGAGTTAGTATAGATAAGTGTGTACTGTTTTGTTTATAGCTTTATTTTGTACCTGTTTTTCTCTATACCATATTAACATAGTCTCTTCATTTGGGCTAGAAATTTTGAGTAGTCAGTCTAGCTGCTAAATCTTGCTAGCTTTGATTCAGTTGATGCCTATCAGAAGGTAAGAGAAGAACTGACTGTATGCCGACAGTAATGACTAGTTCTTTGATGAAGAGTGGTATCTCTTCCTTAGTCAATAAATGTTTCATAGCCACAGCAGTCTTCCCCAGTCCCAGTTCACTGAGTTAAAGGATACAAAAGGATGTTTGCAACAGCAGTATTACTGTGCATTCAGAAGCCTCCATGACAGGCCTACGTCAAAATGTCCTGGGCTTTCAGACTATAATTCACCCATTTGGATATAACAGCAAACGGTTTTTATTGTGGCACCTTATTTGGTGGGTTAATTGTGGAGCAAGCTTTTACTGCTAATACATTTTTATTCAGGAAAGCATGTGAAATGTTTCTGATTTCTCTTTTTTCTTCTGCAGATGCACTTATAGCAGCTATTAGAGGTGATATTGAAGAAGCTGAAAAAACCCTAGAATTGCCAGAACATCAGAAATCGAAAGATCACAGTTTTTTTCAGATGGCTAATGTTAGTAATATGGCTAATGGCCATTGAGTGATGCCAGTACTTTAATTTTCACTGTTACTCTTCAAATTGCACTGATATTTTAGTGGCTATATTTCTTTAGAGAAAAAAAATTTCAACTAATATTCCTGTTTATAATTTTTGCTTGGATTAAAATGGTTAGCTCCACAGACTCTCAAATAAAATTACTTATATTTTATGAATGTACTCCAATTCAGCAAAATGGAAACAAAGGTTTTATCACATACAGTGCAGTATGTGTAGCTTTTTCTATTGCTAGCTTCTCAAAGTCTGAGCAAATGTTAATTCCCTAAATTGAGATACTACAAATAATTTTTAAATGTTTCTAACACTAGTTCCATTATCCTTAATTAAACTGTATTTTGTGACTTTAAGTGACACAAGAAATCATGTTAAAAGATTTTGTAGTGAGGGAAATTCATTGCAAAGATAGATGTAGTATCAGTAATTTTCCTGGTAAAGTTCTCTTCATGGCTGCTTGATTTTTAATTGTCATTAATTAAAAGTGGGTTAGAGCTGGATATTAGTCCCATTAAAATAGGATTCTTGTTAGTCATGACTAACTTATTCCATTGATTTCAATACAAGTAAAGTATAATTAATTTCCTCTTGATTCAACCCACTATTTCTACTTAATAGAACTTATCTATTTAATTTGCTTCTAATGGAAGGCTGTACATGCACCAATATCAAAAGGAGCATTATAAATTCAGAGTTAAATCACATATCTTTTTAAAGTAGCAAATGTACTTTTATGAAGCTAACTAATAACAAGATATTGCTCAGTCCTTGTTCTCACTAAATATATTTAGTTACAAAATAGATTCTGCTCTGATACAGAGTTTCCAGTGTAAATGGCTTAACTTACCTGAAAGAAGAAAATGAGCACATGTAGAGGGCCCATTTTGCTGCTGTATAAATGTGGCATATACCTCTTGGTTTGTGTGCACAAGCACTGATCATCTGCAGTGCCCAGTTTGTTGTCAGTTATCTTTACCTGATATCTGTATAAGAGAAGATTGCCAGTTTCAGTCAAAACAATTTATAGCTTTAAAAAAGGCCTGTCTGTTACCTTATTCATGTTGAATTTTCATTATACATAAAACTTTTTTAAAATTACAATAACATGTTATTCTAATAGATTTATGTGCATCAGAATTTTAGCAATTTTATGTTAAATATGACCAAAAGTTGTACAAGAAAATGGCTGCTTAACAAAAATAGGGTGTTTATTGTCTGGTTAATTCAATTCTGTTCAGTCTGAAAAAGAAGAGCAATTTTAGTGCAATGCGATAGTTTTATATGTAGATAAATGTGTAGTTCCATTCGCATAATTTGATATACAGTTTTGGATACATGTATAGTTTATGTGTTGAGTGGGATTGTTGCTACTGACATACAAATGAGTGCATAGAATGAACATACAGTTGCAGACCATAACATTTCCTGGGTTCCCATGAAGTATCCATATAAATGAATGCATGGACAGTTTGTCACTGTGATCCGGTTTCTCCCATATGCATTCATATGCACACTGATTGTGACAAAGGTGTTTTGGTCGCATTTGAGACTTTCCCTTTGTGCTGTTAAATTGCAAGGAAATGTAAGGTCTCTTGTTTTCTTGTTGAAATGTGAACACATCTGTATTTGAAAGATGTAGTTAATATTGAATTCCAGGGGTTAGATCTAATTTTAAGCCAGCTAGACCCATTGAATTGTATACTACCTTTTCATCAATACTGATGTAGGTTCCATTGGTTTTAATGGGTTTATTATTGGGGATTAAAATTGGACTAAGATCTCATTGTTGTATCTAGTAGCACTACTGATGGTTTGCCCCTACCCCATTCTCCAAAGCAGAGTCTTATCTGTTAATCAAACTTATGGGTAAGATACCCTGATTTTTCCAAGTTCTGTGAGCCTGAGAATTCTGTGATTCACACCAGACAGGCAGCATGTCTATAGTGGCAAATTTCAGCTCCAGAAAGTGAGAAATCAAGGCTCAGTTCCAGAAAATGAGAAATCCTTTCTTCCCTTCTTAGCTCGTTGTGGGGAACTGATCTTTTTTCTGACTTTTACTGCCACAGATATGCTTCTGCCTGGTATAGAGTTCACTAGTGCTGCATAAAAAAAAATATTCAGGAGAGAGGAGTTGACATGTCATGCCAATCAGCACAGGTTCATTTTTCTGTTGCATATGGATTAGTGAAGACCCACTGTAACTTACAGAGATACTAGCACTTGGAACTAAGAATACTTGCTCACTGGTGTCATGATGTGAATCTGAATGTGGGAATTTGAATATGTTGCCTATATATGTTGTGTTGCATTATTTTAAAAAGTGCCTCCTTATAGTTCTGATTAGTTGTGAACATGAGTCTAATATTTATATGTGTTTGGATTATTCATTGAGAATATGTAATAGTGGCAGAGTACTTAAGAGGGGGAAACAGCACTAAAGTATGAGCTGGAAATAAAGTTTATTGATCAGTCCTGATGAAGAAATACAGCAGTGTATGAAATCAAAGAAGTATTTATTGAATTCTGTCTTTCTATATGTCCATACTTAAAGTAAATGATTCATTTTAAAATTATCACTGTAATTTTATCAAGGGACTTTATTTTTGTATTCATTTTGTATTCATTCCCCACTTTAGGATATTGCTAGGTGTGGGAATTGATATAGAAATTGTGGTCATGACAAAATAACGAATAAAATAAAGAAAATGTGTATATGCCTATTCAGCTTTGTCTCACTTAATTTGCTCCAGGGAACACAG
>CAOLHI010004198.1:0-129921 GCA_948474755.1 Ctenosaura bakeri
TAACACATATCAGTCAAAAGCACCGTTAATTAAACTGGCAGGATGATTACACACGCCTCCATGTGCCCCCTCAGAGCATCCACTTGCCAAGATTTTATATATATATATATATATCCTCCCTCCTTCATCTACAGTTGATGGGAAAGGCCTTAAGTAAACCAGGTTTTGCTATATATTCTGCAAACAATCTCAATATGCATTGTTTTCTTTGCTGGAGAAAAAAGGGGGCCTACATATCATTACCACTTGCCCCAAATAAATAAATGCAACACTGACACCACTCTGTAAAACTAACACATGCATATTTGATCTAGGCAAACACTGCCTAGAAGATGACATTTCCTTTCATACTCCCTTACAGACACAACATTCAAATTAGAACACACCACCCTTTGACTGTGTACTAATGAGCATGCTGTAAATAATTGATTAAAGCTGGGTGAAACCCTATGGTTTTTTGCACTTTTCAAAATTTTCATGGCACATCCACTCCAAGTTTTCTCTCACCCCACATGCTCCCCTTTTGAGATGAAATTTGGGCCAACAGCCACCTTGTTGACTTTCCACAATCTTGCCTTCTGTTTGAATGGTGCACCATAAGATTTTGCCGTTTCAATTGGCAAACACTGACAAACACTGCTTCCAAAAACTAAAGGCAGGACTTCCAAAGTAGATTATAATGAGACACAACCTAGATAGAAATTGGAGCAGGGATCTCAGATTTGATAGCACATTTTGGCTTATGGTTTAGATCCTACCATCTTGCTTTACAACCTTCACAACTATCAATTCTTTGTTCTTATGGTGTGCCTTCAAGTTATTTCCAACGTATGGAAACCCCAAGGCAAACCTATCATGGGGTTTTGTGAGGCTGTGTGCCATGCCCAAAGTCACCCAGTGGGTTTCCATAGCACATGAAGAATCAATCTCTGGTCTCCAGGGTTGTGGCCCAATGCTCAAACCACTACATCATACTGGATCTCATCAATTCTTTTTCCTAATGGAAACATGGTAAATAACTAATCCACAAGTTTCCCAGTAACCAAAGGGACATATATTCCAGTTCCAGACCTTTTAAAAAATAATTTCTCAGGCTTGGTGATTTGTCTGTCCTTGAGTGCTGGAAAACATGTGGCTTTGCTATTTACCTCATTCATACACACAGACACACACATATGCACACCCGCGTATCTGATATTTGTACCAGAGTTTCTTAAATGTTCTTGTACAAAATTTGGCAAGGATTTACAAGGACAAAGGGATAGCTATTCTGTCAGCGGCATCTGTACTACTGGTAGACACACTCAGTTATGTACATTCCAAGGTCTGATTAACACAGTTCTCCTGGACTGATATTGTACAGGTTGGTTTCTGTGGCCTGCAGTACGTGAGTCAATGAAAGCTGACAAAATGAGTTTCAACAGAGAGAAATGTAAAGTCCTACACTTAGGCAGAAAAAATGAAATGCACAAATATAGGATGGAAGACACTTTGCTGGACAACAGTACATGTGAAAGGCATCTAGGAGTCTTAGTAGATCACAAGCTGAACATGAGTCAGCACTGTGATGCGGCAGTCAAGAAAGGTAATAAAATTCCTGGTTGCATCAACAGGAGTATGGCGTCTAGATCGAGGAAAGTAATAGTACCACTCTATTCTGCTTTGTTTAAACCTCATCTGGAATACTGTGTCCAGTTCTGGGCACCTCATTTCAAGAAGGATATTGACAAACTGGAACATATCCAGAGGAGGGCAACCAAAATGGTGGAGGGTCTGGAAGCCATGTCCTACAAGGAGTGGCTTAGGGAGTTGGGTATGTTTAGTCTGCAGGAAAAAAAGTTAAGAGGGGACATGATAGCCATGTTTAAATATTTGAAAGGATGCCATATCGAAGAGGGAACGGGCTTGTTTTTCATGGCTCCAGAAACTAGGACAAGGAGCAATGCATTCAAGCTACAGGAAAAGAGATTCCACCTGAACCTTAGGAAGAACTTCCTGATAGTCAGAGCTGTTTGGCAGTGGAATATGCTGCCTCAGAGTATGATGGAGTCTCCTTCTTTGGGGCTTTTTAAACAGAGGCTGGGTGGCCATCTGTTGTGAGTGCTTTGATGTGTGTTCCTGCATGGCAGGGACTTGGACTCAATGGCCCCTGTGGTCTCTTCCAACTCTATGATTCTATGATTCCATGAAAGCTGGTGATTCCCATGTCACAGTGGGGCACAGCATCCTCTAAGGGTTATAATCCAAATTTTTAAGAAGCTCTGTGATGTGATGAACTTGTTGTTTTCAGCCCTTTATGTGTGCCTTAGTATAATAAGAAATAGTTAGGACTGCTTGAGAGGTCACTAATGCTCAAGAGAGCCAGCATGATATAGTGCCTTGAGTGTTAGACCTGGACCTCCAGGAGACAAGGGTTGAATTCCCCACTCAGCCATGGAAATCCACTGAACAAGTTTGGTCAAATCACACTTTCTCAGCCTTTAGAGGAAGGCAACGGTAAACCTCCTTTAATAAAACGTGCCAAGAAAACCCTTAGATACAGTCACCAAAAGTCAGAGCTACCTTGAAGGCACATAACAACAACAATTTTGGACAGCTATTTTAACATTCAAATTAAAACCATCAGGTTCAGCTCCTCACAGGTATGGAAGCCACCACATGCCATTGACTTAAGAGTTGCACATACCTGGATATATATGGTTTATCTACTTTCCTTTTCAGATTATGTTTTTTAAGAAAAGAAACTAATAAGTAACAGCAACAACAAAGACAAGTAAATGGAAATTTACTCAGGTATCATTGATGTGGCTATTCACATAGACTGTCCACACTGAATTTACTGAAACATATTGTGCTTTAGACAATAACATTTTGAAAAAATGACACTATTTCATGGACTTTCATGGACCCTGATCTGTCCCTAAAATATGGAACAACATGAATGAGAAGAAAACCTATAACTGCACTCCCTCGTGCTACCAGAAAGCATGATAGAGTTCACTCCAGGTTTTTTATTATATAAATTCTTGGTGTTGGTAGTGGTGGTGGTGTGCCTTCCAGTTGTTTCTGACTTTCTTAGTGTGGACAAGATTTGTTCAAAGAGGGTTTGCCATAGCATCCTCTGAGGCTGAGAGAATGTGATTATTCAGTGTCACTTGGTTTCCTTCCCTGAACAGGTATTTTTGAACTCTGATATTCCAGAACCCTCATCTGACACTCAAACCACTACACTGTACTGGCTCTCTTCTATACATTCCAGACTGCTAGATACAGTTTCTAGATGGTGTGGGCAGATTGGGACTGAGAAAAGCAATGCATATTGGTGAATATACGATAAAGGAAAGCGGCAGTTGTGACCCCTCAAGCAGTTCTAACTATTTCTTTATCTTATTGAGACACACATAAATGCTTGAAAACTATAAGATAAACTGGTTACTTCCCATGCCAGGAAAAGGCAATTTTGTGAAACTTCAACAGAACATTTCCTTTGGAATATATCTTTCCATTGCATTTAATGTTATGTGCAGACATACAAAAGGAACTGCGCACAACTGAAGCAGTACTGAAATAGAAGCCAGTAACCTTAACTGTAGCTGACAGTCAAAAACCTCCTGTGACACAAAGGAGAGAATGCCCACCATTAGTCATTCCCCAAAATATTAATATGCACAGAGACCAAATAGTAGAAGGGATCTACCAGGAATGAAATGACTGTTTTAGATTGTGTGATATTTTCAATGTAATTCTTTGCATTTTAATAATATAGAAAGAGTAATACACATCACAAGAGTGAGCATGGTGTAGTGATTTGAGCTTTGGGCTATGATCTAGGAGACCAGGGCTCGATTCCCCACTTGGCCATGGAAACCCACTGGGTGCATTACGTACTCTCTGCCCTCAGAAAATGCCATGATAGGTTCATCTTAGGGTCACCATAAGTCAGAAATGACTTGAAGGAACACAACAACAACACAAATCATATTTGTTGTGGCTCTATATGCACTAATTATTCTGCAACTAGCGCTCTCTCTCTCTCTCTCTCTCTCATATATATATATATATATATATAGCTCCTCTCTTTGGACAATAAAGACAAAAGCAGGGGTTGGTGATATCAGGATTCAGAGGCAGGGTCACATATACTGATTATTTAGTTCAGAGTTTAGCAAAGTTACTCATTTGGACTACAGGTTCCTAAATCCCCTAGCTAGCTCCCAAGTGAGCGATTCTGAGGACATGGTCTAAACATGTAATATTGCTAGGTTCTGACTTGTTTGTAAAAACAACAACAACTACAACAAGAACAACAACGGTCTGTTCCCAGACACAACTATGCCTTGGGATTGCCACATAAAAAACAGTGGAATAGATACATTTTAAAAGCTGAAAAAATGGAATGACAGAGGATTAACTGGGCCTGTCCCTACCAGTCAAGACCGTTGGAGAGTATGGGACATTTCACAAATAGAAAAAGCACTATCAACATCAGAGAAGGCCTTAACCTATCTCCTGAAGAATATTTCTTTCTCTGTAGAAGACAGAAGCGGCTCTCTTCCCCACCCTGGAAGTAAAACATGTTTTCGTGCACCTTAAGTCACTTCTGATTTATGGTGTCCCTAAGGTGAATTGATCATAGGGCTTTCTTGGCAAGATTTGTTCAGTGGGCATTTGCTCCTGCCTTCCTCTGAGGCTGAGCGTGACTTCCCTAAGGTTACCAGAGGGTTTCCGTGGCTGACCAGGGATTTGAACCATGTGTGACAAACCTGAGACTGGGGAGACATAGGCCCTTTCCGCACCTTACCTTAATAGCGTGACGAACTGGTGCCATCGTAGTATTGCTAATATTGCAAGAGGCCCAATACAGAGCCTATTGCACTCCGCATGCACCAGGGCATTCGCGAGAGACCACGGCTCCCGCCCGGTGCCTTTTCCACTCATTGGCATCCTGGGCCATGCCCAGGTCCCGCCCTGTCCCCACCCCACCACCCTTGATTGGTCCGTGTTGTTGTTGTTGTTGTTGTTGTTATTATTATTATTATTATTATTTTGCCAGCTATCATGCTAACATTAGCACAACAGATCCTGCCAACAGACACTCGCGTCAGCCTCAAGGGCAGGCCAGCAGCAGGAGCCCGTCCATAACAGGCTGCACTGGAAAAGGCGGGGACTGACAGGACAGATTGCAACTGTGACCCAGCTCGAGGTGTAGCTATCTCCACCACTCCCATTACCTGTGATGGAGCCTGAGCAGACGGAGCTCCTTGGGACACAGGCCGTGAAGCTCTATACGAACAACATCACTGCTGTCCAGGCCTGGAGGGCACGGCAGCGGCAGCAAGCGAGGGGAGCCACCCTGGTGGCGGCCGCCACCATCTCCAAGCAAGCAGCCAGCTCCATTGCTGCTGCTGTCTCAACCAACAGGGAACATTCCACCAATTTGCTGCTTTCTGATAGGCTGGGGAGGATGGGCTGAAATCATGGAGTCAAGGGATCTAGCATCCTAGAGCTGGGAGGGTCCACAATGGCCATGGAGTCCAACCCCTGCCACGCAGGAAGACTCCTGATGGAGGGCCATCCAGCCTCTGTTTGCACACCTCTCAGGAAGGGAGGTGAGCCCACCACATTGGGAGGCAAGCAGCACATTGCACTGTCAGAAGGGTGTGGCCTCCAGGGATTCTCCCTGATCTTTAGGTGCAATCTGTTTGCATGACATTTGGCCCTATTGTGCCATGTCCAGGTCTCTGCAGCAGCAGGAAAAGGCTAGCTCCATGTACACTGTGATGTCCCCTAAAATCTGACAGTATGGCTCTCCTGTCTGCTGTCAACCTGGTTTCCATCAGGCTAGATGCCCCAGGCTTCCTGAGGCTTTCCTTGCAGGGGTCCATGGTTTTCCGGGCCTTTCATCTTTTCTGTTTCCCAGCTCTGGGCATGTTCTGGTGTGTACACAATCATTCTTGTTTTCCGATGCCCCGAACTGCACATGATATCCCGGTGAGGTGTTCCCACAGCAGAATGAAGTGGTGCCACTACATTCCTAGGTGTGTACGGTACAGTCGCATGGGTCCTGTCCAGACTCGCAGACTCGCAGACTTGCAGTGGCCTTTTCAGCTGCCGCATCTCATGCAGTATGGCGTTCCTTCCACCCTGTGGACTGCTAAGTCCCCAGAGTGCCTTTCACACACCGTGCTTCCCAGCCAGGTGTTACCCACACTGTGTGTGTGTGCAGTCCATTCTTCCTGCTGACGTGTGGGTCACTGCATTTCTCATTGGGGACGTATGTGTTGGGCATGTTGGCTGGACTCCCTGATGTGTCCGCCATGTTTAGCAAGGTTGGAGGTGTTTGGCTGTTTGGGTTACGGCCATGGGAATGGCGGGGAGTAGGTTTTTACTCTGGGGGCTCCTCACCGATTCCATTGTGAGAACTAGGCTAGCCATCAGCCCTTACCTGCTTTTTGCTACAGTGCTAACCTGCTAACATGCTAACGATAGCGCCAAAAAAATGTCAGTCAGCCAGACCCTGGGGGCTGCTGTCGTCTCCAGTGTGAGTGGCGACGTCAGCCCCAGGGTGGCCTCACGCGGCAATGTGTCCTGCAGTGTTTCCTGCTGCAGTGGGGGCAGCAGCCACCTTACTGCTAGGCCGAGCTTCCCCTGGGAGTTGCTGCATGATGGACAGGCAGCAGGGACTGCCCACACCTCACCCACTCCCAGATCATTCGCAGAAGCACACTGGATGACAGCTCCACATGCCCTCAGCTCGCCTTTCAGCCGAAAATGAAAAAATGCAACATCAGCACTGCCTGCAGCCAGGATAGCACCCGGTTGGCCAGAACATCATGTGGTATGGCAGCTCCTGAAGGGGGGAGGGATCATACCTAATGCACTTTAAAAACACTAGAAAGGTCCATAGTAACAGAGCCTTCTTAACAACTGAGCGTATTTTGAAATGATTGGCTGGGAAAAATAGAACCCCAGATAGCCAAAGGGAAGGGCTAGATGAGGGAAAGGAGTAACCGAAATTTAACTGAAAACAGAGAGGGGAGATGGAGAAGAGAACAGAGTTGGTGCAAGAATAGAGAAAGTGGATGGAGAGAGCTGAGTTTTGGGATTGAGAGAGAGGGAGAAGTAGTGTGCTAGTTTATAAATCCTTAATTACAAAATATATTTTACCTTGACAGTGTATTTAACAAGGATTTGTTTATCTCTTTTTATAAAGGCTGCTTCAAGAGTGTGTCTCTTTAAGCTGCACGGGGTTACACACGCTACCATTATTACCATTAGTACCAATAGTACCACATTCACTGAAGAGATAAATCACCTCTTGTCCTTATATCTTTCACTAAATCTGATATAATTATATCTAAGGTATATCCTTATATATCTTATATCAGATTTAAGGAAAGCATGAGATAGAGATAACCCTGGGAGGAATAGCCAGTGAGGGACAAGAGTGAGGGGGTGCTGCATTCTCAGGAAGGGAAAATAGAAGCAGACTTATTTGTCATAACCCTGACTTGGCCAGAAATCTTCCTGACTATTCAGTCCTAGACATAAAGAGGTGTCAGGATGTGCAGGACTTGGGTCTTCACACCATGGTCTCCCAGGGTCCAAGTTCAACTACCACACCACTCTGGGGCCCTTTCTGCATGGCATTTTCCATGCAAAAGGGCACCTGGAGTATTGTGCGATTGTGAGGAGCGATCTGCACAACGCACTCACAATCGCGCGATGCTCCAGCACCGATTGCACACCTTTTCATTATCAGCTAGAAGCCAAAAACGGTGCGTGATCGTGCATTGCTCCTGGGCCCCGCGTGCACTTACCTCATGTGCGGAGCCTCCAGAGCTCCACTGGTTGCACTTCCTGCCCCAGCACAGCCTGGGAAGGTCCCAGGCTGCACTGCAGAAGGAAGAGGCAAGGCTCTCATGCGAGCAGGTAGCTTGTGTGGAGCTGAAGGAACCCAGACACGAGAGCCTCTTGCCAGAGGCTGCTCAAGGTATCCCTGCACCCCAGCTCCGGAAGAAGATAAGGTGCAGAAAGGGTCTGGGTCTTGCAGTAAAATTACAGAAACAATAAATAAAATAACAAAGGACATGCTGCCTTTTTTTGACATCCCAAAGCCAGTGCCTCTGTCAAAAAAGAAAGATGGCTTTGTGCCATTATCTATGGCTTTAACAACACTTCAGTGATATTCAACAGCTACAGTTTCTCCCATTTAGGTATCTTCATTACAGGATATGTATTTATTTATTTGCTTGCTTGCTTGCTCACTTTCTACTGTGGGGTTTTGGCACCCTGTGCTGTTGTTTCAAACAGAAAACCTGCTAGAAGAAGGCAGCTCTCCAACCTCTAACAGGAGAAAAAGTCAGGGTGCTTCCCATCATATTTGGTCACATTTCCTAGAGTTCTATGACTGCAGACACATACAAGTAGCCTCAGGACTCCCTTCACCATTATCACCACATGCAGTTTCTTTCTCTTTACACTCACCATTTTAGCTTTCTTTCCCCCTTGTTCTTCAGAAAGTGGTAGGAAGGACAGTAAAGTGGGGGGGGCAATGGTTGCAGGACACAGATTAATAAAAACACAAGGTCACAGGAAGAGGTAGGACTGAAAAGCAGGCATCCCGAAAGACAGGAAAGGAGGTTGCTTGCTATGTTGCTGAAAACTGAGCAAAAGTTTTTTTAAAAAAAGAGAAGGAGAGGCAGGGGTTGGAGTCAAGGAGACATCAGGAGTTTAAGTCGGTGAACTGAGCAAGAAGAGGGTAGATTTTCACATATTGATTTGAAATAATCTAGAAATAATCTACCAAATCTTTGATCATAGGTTTCTAGTTGACTGTAATTATTCTAGGATTTGAGGCTTCTATTAAACAGGATAAGGCAGCCCTGTCAGCCAACAGATTTTGGGTGTTATGAAAGAAGAGCAGAAGGTGACCTGTTTAATTAGTTATTATTGCATTTGTATCAAAAGGAATGGAGAGGGGAACTTATGGTATATTCTTCTTCATGCGCCCAAAAAGCTGCAGCCAGATTGCTAACTGGGGCTGGCTACAGGAAGCATATAACTCCCTTGTGGCAACAGCTCCACTGGCTGCCAGTCTGTTTCTGGGCACAATTTGAAGGTGCTGGTGAAGTCTTATAAAGCCCTGTATTAGTTTGTGTCCAGGCTATTTGAAAGACCTTATCTCCCTTTTATGAATCCATTAGAACTCTGAGATCTTCTGGAGAGGCCCTTCTCTCTGCTTTGCTACTTCTCGGGCTTGCTAGTTGAGGGCCTTCTTGGTGGCTGTTCCCAGTCTTCTCCTTAGGGAAGCCAGGATGGCTGCCTCCTTGTTCTCCTTCCTTCAGCAACTGAAAACATTCTTGGGCTACCAGTCTGTTCGAAACTGAATGAGATGGGGTTTTAGTGACGTGTTGTGCTATTTTATGTCTTGTATTGTCTTCTAATGAGTTTTAATGTGTTTAATGTTTTAAATTTATACATTGTTTAATTGCTTTTTAAATAATTTCTTTATATTTATACTGTCTCAAAGTTTTTGTATAGTTTTTAATCTGTATTGTTTCAAAATATGTTGTTAGCTACCTAGAGTGCCACTACTGGGAGAAAGACAGGATATAAGTTAATAGAATAACAACAGCAACACCTTCTTAGCTGGGCTTCGGTACTAGGGGTCTTGAAATGGGGAATGGGGGTGCCATTTCCTGCTCTGATTAAGGCCAGTGGGAGCTGGTGGCTTCCATACCAGTGAAGAGAAATCTGCTGCTGGCTTTAATCAAAAATTTAAAGGACCTGGACAAGCTCTGAACCCTATCCCAAAAAAGGAACGGCACCTTCGATAGATCCTTTAAATTCATACTACAACCCAGAGCAGATTCATGCACACCCTCCAGTGTTTCATAGATGAAACCAGAAAACATGTGGCCAAGAAAGATCAGTGTAACAAAAGTTATTAGTGAGGAAGAACAGAGAAACTGCAGAAATGTGCTTTTCCCTGATTCTACTGGAAAGGGCAAGATTCTGTCCCCTCCTCTTTTCCCCACAGCTGAGTTAATTGAGTTCAAATGACTTTGAATTTAGGCCCTTTCTGCACCATACTTCAATGGCGCATGGTTCTATTACAGTCCCAGCATTGTCATTTCTATGATCGCATCGGGTTAGGAACTCTCTCTACTGCACTTTTGCCTTAAGCGGATGAGTAGCAGTATTGCCATCGGTGTTCCCTCTGCACTACATCGTCATTGGCCACTCCCTTTCCCTACCTTTTCCCCAACACACAACTCCTGATTGTTTTTTGTTTTTTTGTAAGCTATATTAGCACAGCACTGTTGTAACGGCATGACACGCCAGTACTCTATTGCATTTTCACACTAAAACACTAAAAAATGTATTTTAAAAATAAAAGAAAACTAATTCAAAGCAGAAATTTAAGATAAACATGAAGAGGTGACAGATTTTGAACTTACAACACCATGGGAGTGGCTGAGGGAGGAACAAGCTGGGCACACCCACACCCCACCCACTGCTGGATCAGCAATGACCAAAAGCACTATCAAGTGCTATTGAGGAATCACACTCACCCAGCTGAAGGAATTGTAGTCCTAAAGTTGGAGGGTATGTGCTTACAAGCCCCCAGCTAGACCTGCTGACATTGTTCTCCAAGTCATGTTGAAGTGCTGCTATGTTATAGCACCCAATCCCACAGAGATGCAGCTCAGGGCTGCCAACTGACTAGAATCCCCCTCCCTACAAAAAACACACAACTCTGACTTGGCCTGCTCCCATGTGAATACAATTTTGATATGCAGAGACGAGCAGGAGAAAGTAGGGCTCTGTCTGTAGCCTGCAGAAAAGAATCAATTCCTCACATCAATATATCAGGCTTGCCTTGAAGGCACAGGTACTACGGCTCATTGCAAAGTTATCAGTATTAGAAACAGATATGACCAGATTACTATAACCAAAGATCACACTGAAAATTACTTCAGCATCACAAATGTGTAATACATGACAGTACATGTTTTAACATGCCCCTATTTCCCCCTGAAACCAATTATAAATAGATACCTATACAACCAGACAACTTTTCAAAAATTTACAAAATTACATCTCACAATAATTAAGGAGATGAGAAGCAGATGGTGATAAAAAGTTCACCTATGGAGGAAGCTTCCCCTGCCCCATTTTCCTAAATTTTTATAGGAAACTTAACAAAATGGCCTTGTTAAGTCAGGTGTTATTGGGTACCTGTCTGATTGATACTTTCACAGTCTTGAAATAGACATTCAAAAATGTAGCAGAAGAAAAATCTATGTTTTAAGCAGAAATTTAGTTCTACTAGGAAAATATCTTTCTTTTGGGAAAGCAAAGATTATACGCAGAACTACAACAAATGTTGCTGTGTAGGATATCTATGTTTGGGACTCAAATCAGCCATGCCCTTTTCAACAATTTGTTGTTATTAACTGCCACGAAGTCCACTTTGACTTATGGTGACTCTTTTCATAAGAGATCTCCAGGATACCCTGTTCTCCATAGCCTGCTCTGCTCTTGCAAAACCAAGGCAACCTTGGCTTCCTAGACTGAGGCCATTTCCACACGAGACTGCTATAGTGCTATTATTCCACTTTCAACATCCTTTGGAATCCTGGGGCTTGCATTTTAGAGAGGGGCCCAAGGCTATAACTTTGGACACCAGGGTTCGATTCCCTGCTCAGCCATGGGAACCCACTAGGTAACCTCGGACAAGCCGCATTCTTTCAGTCTCAGAGGAAGGCAAAGGCAAACCCCTTCTGAACAAATCTTGCCAAGAAAACTCCCTGACAGGTTCACCTTAGAGGTTCACCGTAAGTTGTGCATGAGAAGGCACACAATAACAAAAAAGCAAACACAAATGCTTCACCATGTAGCTAGCTTTCCACATACTTTCTCAACTGATAAGCTTACCATACCAGTTCAGTTGTGGGAACTCTTTTACATTTTTTTGAATGATCTCAGGAACCACTTACAAAGCAGTGCAGTTCCCAGTCTCACATACACCATACTGGCAACAATCAAGTGTAAGAGGTCACATGAGCAACCCATCTACTGGTTTCCTGATGGCAAGCGTTATCAGTGTGGTATAAAACAGAACTATGGGGAAGTGAAACCATGATTATTCAGTAAGATATGGATAAAATGTTATATATGATCACATGATGAGGGACTATAAAAACTTAGTAGTCCATAGATACCTCGTACCCAGTTGTATAAATGAATGTTGAACCCAAGTTCAAAACCAGTTTCCTGATGACTGGGGAAAAAAGCATCTTGGAAAATTTAAAACCATAAACAGAAGCAGTCATACTGCAATGTTTTGCCACAAGTCTGTTCTTGAAAAACAAATACATTAAAATCATAGGCTAGACATTGGGAAATAACCAGAATAAAATTTACCTCTCTCAGACCTGATTTCTAACTCCAGGATATTTTATTACTTTTCTTTTTGCAACCTACCTTTCCCAGGCACCTTTCACACCCTTAGGAAATGATGTTGGAAGTATTTCAATTTGTTCATGTGGTCTAAACATGTAAAACTGTTGTCAGTTTTTTCCCCCTTCCGACCTTGAACACAATGGCTTAATTCCCTTTCCACCCCCAATTAAAAATAATAGGTTGTGTGATATCATCACTTCGAATTAATTTCTCCACCCCCCTGCAATTTAAGTGGCTGGACTACAGCTGGTACATTGCTTGAGCACATTCTCTCCTTACAAAACCTGCCAAGTCTCAATCTTGCACAATTATCTGCTACAAAGATACAGGCACCTATAGAAACAGATTTTTTTTCCCAGTGTATGCACACAGCCAATTTTACTGTAGAGTGACTAATATCTTTGGATCATTAATATATTTTTCACTCAGTATATTCATAACTATAACTAAATTTGCGCATTAAATTACATTGGGCTGCTCCAGAAAGCAGGCTAGCAGTTTTCATGACAGACAGAAATAAAAGGCAATGAAATTATGCTGATTTTTAAACATAATTTTCCAGTAGTTTAAGAAGAATAAGTTTTTCATTTTAAAAAGCCAGCAGGATCAGCAGGCAACTAAGTTCTGTTTTAGTTGAAAATCAGTGGGAGGGAAATATAAAGCCATATTTTTTTTCCTAAATAGAACTGTAGCAGCGGCAAAGCTAACAAGTTGTAATCAGCCTTGATTTTTTTTTCCACCCAAAATGTATCCACACAAAAGAAGTACTATAAAAAAAAAACCCTCTATACAACATGACAACTGAAAAACACATGCACTTGATCTGTTGTCATGAGGGTGGAAGCTGTTCAATTCAGCATTACAAATGTTGGAAACCATGGCCCTAATCCAGCCATGCATGCTTGTAGCTGTGTCTGCCCTTAAAAAAAAAGTGCCAACAGCACTAATCACTTTGAGGGAGAAAAGTAAAAGGACCTACATTTAACCCATGCGCTGTTTCCCGGACAAAGTGCTGAACAATTCTAATTTGCATGGAATCTCTCCATCCATTGAGGACATACAGTAAGATTGCTGTAACCTAGTTTCAAAAATTCAGATTTCTGGGCATGGCCAAAGACAGGACTTAGTGGGGGTCAGAAGATGGGATAATACAGAGAAGTGAGGGAGAAGACAAATCCCCATAGGCACTATGTCACAAATGTGCTTTCCCCTCACCTGCCTGTTCCACTGTTGGCTGAACAAAGAGGACAGAAAGCAGCGGTGAAAGGCAGCCTTATGTATATGTACTGTTGTGTGCCTTCAAGTCATTTCTGACTTATGGCAAACCTAAGGTGAACCAAGATTGGTTTTTTCTGGGGGCTAAGAGTATGTGACACATCCAAGCTTACCCAGGGGTTTTCCATGGATGAGTGGGAAACCCTGGTCTCCAGGGTTGTATTCCATGTATCAATGACCATCAACTCTCTGTGATACTAAAAATTTGGGGAGTGAAAGAAAAAATTGATTTGGAAGCTGGAGTTCTTATTTGGAAGGGAAATTCTGTCCCCTGGCCCCCAGAAGCTACCCCCCCCCAACTAGCCTCACCAGTGACTAGGTTTTGTCTCTAGTTTGGTTAGTCTTCTGGGTTAGAGAGCAACAAGTCTAAATATGAGAGCCTCCCCATGCACAGGTGCTCTTCATGTGATCAAGAATTATGTATATATTAATGGCCAGAATCCTGATGATGATGTATGGCCATTTACTACACTGTTACAATACTGTTATTCCACTTTCAACCTCCTGTGGGTTTGCTGTTTAGGGAGGGGCATTTGGAATTCTCAGCTAGAGAGCTCTTGGGCCTCAGCGAACTACAAAACCCAGAATTTCACAGAATGTTGAAAGAAGAATAATAGCACTATAACAGTGTAGTGCAGAAATGGCCTATGTGTCTGTTACCAAGAAAGTCAAGTTCTATTAATTATTCTTATACACACATGTGTATATGAGCATAAACACATATATAGATCCTCAATCATGTGAAGAGTGTCTACATGTAGCAGAAGCCCTCCTGTACGAACCTGTTACTCTCCACATGAGGAGAGTGATGGAACCATCTACAGAAGGTGCAGGACTAACCCACACCCTCTTCATGCTCTGACTCAGACCATTTCCAGAACAAATGAATAAGTCTATAGCATAAAGATGTCTACTCAGTGAAAAGGAGATTCCTGGTTTTAATTCAAACATTCCAGCATTAAAATTTTTGTTTTATTTTTTTAAATAAATAGTTCTGACAACTGCAATAAATTTCTGACTTCACACTATAGATCCTGGGAACTGGCCAACAGATGAAAACATAAAATTGAGCTGAGTACTGCGTTGTTAATTTTCATGGGTCCTAATTTATAGAAGACAATCCTTTTCTTGAAGGCTTGCCCATTCTGTTTGAGGGATTGCCCAGCTCAAGTCCAACTGATGAATAAAAAACCAAAAGAAGGGAGAACTAAGAGCCTTGAAATTATTCATCAACAGTTACTAGTAACTGGCAGCAAATGAGTAGGAGATACACAGGGCATCCCAAGTTTTCTGCTCTTGGGTGAGAAATATTGGTTTCTATTGAGATTATAGTAATTTAAACTCATATCTCTGCATATTGGAATATGAAGATTTTATGCACATCTGTGTCCTCTAGTATACTCTTTTGAGGATGAACTTCCCCTGCCTTAGCAATACATACATGGCCACCATATAATTGGGAGGAAGCATAGTTCATTTCCACACTAGCCTGTTACAGCGCTATTATTCCACTTTCAACACTATTATTGCACTTTGAGGCCCCTCCCTAAACTGCAAACCCCCAGGATTCCATAGGATGTTGAAAGTGGAATAATACCACTATAATAGGCTAGTGCAGAAATAGCCATACACTATAGGGTCTATTTTGTAACCTCTTAGCACTGCCTCACCAGAGAAATTCAGTCCCCTAGGATACCTGCAGGTCTATCACCCTGTGTATGTTCACTTTGAAAATTTAACTGTTTGTTTGCATGTTTATTTTTATACTGCCCATTACCCAACACTGCATTCTCTGAGTGCTGGACAGATAAATTAAAATATGTGTAATATAAAATAATAATAAAAATGGCACATAATAAAGACAACACCAGACAGTTAAAAAAATGCAGCACATGATAAAACCAAAGTAACATCAGGGGCAGAAACAGAAGAATATGAAGATCTAAAACCACTTTTTCAAAAGTTCTTAAAATGTCCAGAGGTCTAGAGTCTAGGGAGTTTTCTCCCTGTGATCTGAAAAACCTTAGGTAAGCACCTGGCTAGACCAACACAGAATGCTACCATGAAAAGGCCCTCTCTCTTGCAGTCACCTGTCATGACACCTAACAGAAGTTGTTAGTAGCTCCTGCAAAGCCAGTGATAACAATACTAAGATACAGTTTTTTGTTCATAGAATCATGGAATCATAGAGTGAGAAGAGACCACAAGGGCCATCAAATCCAACCCCCTGCCATGCAGGAACACACCATCAGAGCATTCCCAATACATGGCCATCCAGCCCCTCTTTAAAAACCTCCAAAGAAGGAGATTAACACAGTCAAAGCAACACGTAGGAATAAATGGTATTCTTTATAAGTTATAAATATGTTTGTAAGTTTATAAGTTATAAATTCAAGTGAAAACATGATGAAATGGAATAAAGTTGGGGGATAAGAGATAAGGAAACTTTATAGTATCATTCATATATGTGTGTGTGTGTGTGTGTGTGTATGGGAATATTTGTTAATAAAAAGAGGTAAAATTGAGACATTTGATATTCACTGGAATATATTTTAACAATTAAAAAAATGAAAGGAGATTCCACCGCACTTCAAGGCAGTACATTCCACTATCAAACGGCTCTTACCATCAGGAAGTTCCTCCTAATGTTTAGACGGAATCTCCTTTTCCTTGTTTGTGTGCCTTCAAGTTATGGTGAACCTAAGGCAGATCTATTGTGGGGTTTTCTGGGGCTGAGTGTGTGTGATGCACCCAAGGTCACCAGTGGGTTTCCATGGCCAAACAGGGAATCAAACCCTGTTCTCCAGGGACGTGGTCTAATGCTCAAACCACTACACCGTCTTGGCTAGAGGGACCCAAGGTCTAATTCAATAAAAGGCACTTTCCTCTTTTACACCTGACCATAGCATCTGGTATCATTGGAGATTAAATATAAACAGCATGACTGACCAAACTGAACCTTCAGTCACTTTAATAATTTATTAAAGAGAATTTTAAAAAATCAATGCTGCCATCTTCGATAGATAGAGCATTCCTGACAACGCCCTTTCTGTTTCTCAGTGATAGAAAGGAAAGACAGGATGAGGGAGAGTAAGAAAGGAAAAAATGTTTCACTGTTATCGTTTAAACTGAAATTTTGGGATATTTTGTCCTACTTTCATCCTTTTCCTTAAAATATGAGCATGCTCAGATTATGTATCTAGCAAGAGGTTCTTCAGAGCATGCTCAGAGGCAGTACGCATACAAGAGCTATAAATGGGCATTGGAATCCTAACTCCAAGATGTGTCAGCTGTAAGGGGTTTGGATTAAGTAGAAGGCTCTTCTGCCAGCTGAAATGCCCTTCTGCCAGGAAAAGGAGCATATGTTATGCCAGCTGACCTCAGAGAGCTGCCAGCAGAGCAATCTGCCTTAGAATTGCTCTGCAGGCTAAGATCTGCCAATGGAACAGCCAAAAAAAAAAGGAATGGAGAAGGTACAAAGTGAGGGAGGAGCCAAGTTACTGCTGATCCAAGTGTCCTTGAGCCCAAGCACAAAGCCACAATGCTGGAACAAAACTAGAAAGGCAAGGGAAGTCCTGAGCAACTTCAAACATCCCTAGGCTGCATGGGGTTTGGATTCAACACAGCTTCAGCTAGTCTGGTATTGGCTCAGCTGGCCCTTGGCTATCTTATTTGCTGTAAGAGTTGAAAATAGTTTTCCCCAGAAGAGAGACAACATGTTACTGTCCATATTGTAAAGGCTTTCAAGGTTTAAATCAAATCTGGGGGCAAAGTATGTTTCCCAAGTCATCCAATTACCCCTGTTTGTCTAAAACATGCTGTATCAGATTTCAATCAACTTTTCATTGAAAGAAATTTTCACAACCCCCCTAGTTTAGGTATAACACAGTGCTCATTTTCATGAGAGTAAGATGCATTGAACACATATTGTCCAACATTTCACAGAAGAAAACTGAGACACATGAGTCCAAGCAACATCAGAGTGTGGTCAAAATGGCAAAAATTATTAATGAGGAAGAACACACAGGCTACAAGAGGCTACAGAACCTTGATTTGCTTGAATCTACAAGGAAAGGCAAGAGTCTGCCCCTTCTTTTCCTCCCCACATTGCTGAGTTGAATGTAATCTGCTTCTGTAGTTTGAAATAAGTTTGCAGCAACTGAAGTAAGCTGAGAACGAAAAGGAAAAGGTGAGAGTAGAAAGAAACTGGGACATTTTAAAATCAGTTGAAAAAATAGGATGGCAAAGGATTAATTGGAATTGTTCCTGCCAAACTGAGACAGTTGGATGGTATATGAAACATGGTAAGCATGGCATGTAGAATTTAAAAGCATGACCATGACAAAATGTAATATTGGAGATGAAGTGAGAAGAATTAACTGACTTCACTTTAAGGCCTAGACATACAGAGTTCTTCAGAGCCAGGTCATGAACTTCCATTGATTGCAGTGAGCATAATGAATGAGAGTGCCAGTGCCTCTCTATTCAATAGGTACAATGGGGGGCGGGGCACGGAGAAATCCATTTCCCTGTCTCCAAGACCTCCATGGACATTTTAGAGCATGTTCTATATGGCCAGGCCTTGGAGTGATTCCTCTGATGAGAAGGGCAGCAAACTATCTTTTTATGGTGTCATACTGCAGGGGTGTTCTGGAAAAGTGGGATGTCACCAGAGATGTCCCTGCCACAGCTTCTTCTTCCTGAGGTTTCTGGGAAAAAGCTTGGAGAATTCTAAGATATAATTCAAGAGTAGAGAAAAGTGATTGATTTTGAAGTGAGCTAGAGGAAAATGATCATGCCTTTTCATTGGCTTAATAAATTGATGCCCAGTGTTAGCTAACGGTGGAATTCTGCCAAGCTACAGATCTGACAACATTTCCCTGTGATATATCACTTAGGAAATTAGGTTTATTCATTTCAATGCTTTTCCTCCCCATGCCACAATCTACTATAGGTATTGCAAAATCAAAGCTTGGGAGGGGGGAATACATTTTTGGATTTCAGCTCCCAGAATTCCCTGGCCAACAAGATCAGTTTGAAAAAATAACTTTTCCCAGCTCTCTTTGGAGTACATTACATATGTACATGTACCCTTCATGGGCATTCCATATACCAAACTAATCTTTTTCTCTATAGAATTGGCCAACTTTTTAGATAGTCTTGATCCTGTAAATCCAAAATAGCCAAGGAACTGTGCTGATTGATACCAGTTATGAACAAAGTTTTTCAGCTAGCAGAGTGAAGTGATGGTTGCCTCAGGTGGCAAATGCTAGGTGATGCAGAGGGAGCAGGGAGAATATCCCTTGGCCATTGTCTCCTGTTGGAGAACAGGAATGTATATGCCACGCTACCTGCCAGAACTCTCTATGGTAAACTGCTACCCTCAAGTGCTGTGGAGGATGCTGCCCCTCATCAGAACTAAGAAAGGGTGCTTTTTGGACTACAGCTCCCAGAATCCTTCAGCCAATGTTGATTCTGAGGGGATTCTGGGAGTTGTGTCCCCCAGAAAGTACTTTTTCAACCTCCTTCTGGGTTTAGATAAGATTCAGCTACCAGTAGTCTAGGTAGGATGAGAGCGAACACACCACACTCTTGCCTCCAGCACAAAAAATGTCTTGGGCCAGACCTGGCCAGGGGTTGTTGCAAAACACAGCAAAACCAATTATTTTCCAGTCATTTCCATCTGCAACACAGCTACTGCAGCACTTGGGTTCAGCTTGTAAGGTTTTGAACGCCAGGAACCTATTGCCATCAATTTCAACAGAGTATTAAAGTTGCTTGTTCTTGAGTATAATGTTTCCACAGCCCCTCAATGATACTTTTCAACCCCGAGCCTTTGTGAGCTCATAGGCCTCTTACAGACTATGTCCTCTCGCACTCCTCACACACATACACACACCAATTGCTTTGAGATTAGAGAACTAAGCTGTTGATAACTTCCCATGATATCCTTTCAATAAAACTCCTGCAGTTGATTAGCTGGGATATACATGATATAGATCACAAATGATAGCTAGAGATATACAAATGAACTGCATAGCCTTCCCTTTTCAGATGGAACTGCCCATCTGTTTTGAGATGGCCATCAAAAACTCACCATTTAGCCTGTTCTTTCCAGTATTCAAGTTCTGAATGGAATTTGAAAGCCAGTAGCTAAAATCCTCTTGATGCACTATGCAGGCATAAGTATGGAAGCATAGGCATTGGCAGGAAGGAAGAAATGGCCATTGGTGTAGCAGTCCCCAGTGAAGATAACCAAGCATGGGGGAAATAGGATGTCAGAGCTGCCAAATTTTGTCATTGACAGGATTCCAGCTGGTATATCCCCAACAGATGGCTGTCTCAACTTTGCTTAAAGAACTCACACCTGTTACCAGGCCGTACACCCCTACTCCTTGATATGGTTTAATTGGCAAAATATTTAATTGCCATGAAATATAAATTATATCTTTCTGTGACTTGGAGCTTACTGGCAAACAGAAGCTGGCTGCACACGTGCATTGCAAAACTAGGTCAGAATGAGACCTGACGGCATGGCTAGGTCATAGCCAGGGAAACTCTGGAGATAATGGGCTGGCAGATGTCCTTCAACAACTAGATCTTTAGAAAAAATAGCACCCCAAAACTGCTTCCATGGAATGATTGATTGTCTTCAACTTTCTCCCTTTATCCATCAAAATTCTCCCTTTTGTCCCCTCACCTGTTCCAGCATTAAGAAGCTATCACAATTCCCATCTGTCTCTTTGTCACTGAATGCTAAGGCCATTAACTCATTCTAGACCCCATTATCCACTCTGCATACTTCATTGTCTGCTCCGCCAGAGAGACATTAACACCTTCCCCTCAGGATAGAAAAAGAGCATTTAAACTCTAGCTTTGAGCCAGACAACTTGCAGTACTTTTGGCATACTAGCCACCACTCTGCCACTCCAATTCCCAATTTGTACTACCCTTGGACTCCTAGTCTAAGCCACATTGCTTCATTTTCTATCTGTGTGGTCAGTAAACATCATCCATGATGCCCTAAATTCTCACTATCCAAACTTTTCCTCCCATTTCCTTCAGTTAGCCTTGTGTGATTGTGAGACTGCTTGGATCTTGTGTGCATGCAATTGTTAATTTCTCCAACAAAACAAACAAGCTTACTTTTGAATCTCTGGCTAGTTCTTCCGTGCATTTGTACCAGTATGCATAGGTATATCTCATTAGGTTGCCTCCCTCTCACAGGCCTAGTCTTGAGCTAATACTCCCCACTGTTTCATGGAGGCACTGACATCATGAGTGGACCTCTGAGTCACCCACATTTTGGGGTAACACACCCCACCAGGGTTTTTTTTTTTCACATAGTTAAACTGCTCTTATGATTAGGAAGTGCCTCTTAAAGTTCAGCCAAGACCTAACATAAAATTCAGCAGCTAGACAAGAATGTATAAAGGAATTCTATTGGTTGCCAATATGCTTGCGGACTGTATTCAAAATTCAGACAGTGTGTTTTGCTGTTGAATCTCTTCCAGCAGGCCATTCCACAGTCTAGGGGCAGCTGATGAAAAGCTCTTCTGGGTGACTGTTGCCAGTCTAGTCCTGATTGGTTTAAGTAAATGGCCCCCAGAAGACCTGAGTGTATGAGATAGATTATATGGGTGGAGGCAAGCCTACAGGTAACTTGTACCCAAACCATGTAAGGCTTTAAAAGTAATCAGAGGCTTATCTAGCATGGGGCAAATCAAGCACGTGCCCTGGGCACCAATGCCAGGGTGTACAAAAAAGCAGTGCCAGAAGTGGAAGAGGAGCAGGAGGAAGAATTGGCCCTGGAGGCAGGGGTTGCAACTTCCACGCTTGGTCTAGGCACTGTTTATGCTAGATACACCAAATAACCAAAATGGGTACTTCATGTGGAAAATGATTCATGAATCCAGTTCCATTGCTTTCCTCCTACTTTAATTGGACCTTTGCAGATTATGGGTGTGTGTGTGTGTGTGTGTGTGTGAATGAGAGAGAGAAAGCAAAAAAAAAAAAAAGAGCATGCATACCCACAATAAATGCATCATACTTATTTTGTTTCTATGGAATGATCCATCCAATAAGAGTTGATGCCCCTCAGAAATGTGAGTGCTGCAAGTCTTGCCCATCCTTCCAAGCCATTACTATCATACCTCCTCATGACCTGGCATACCTAAATCTTCTCCTATCTATTCTACACAAACTCCGCCCATTGACCTCCCATTGGCCAGGAAACCTGTAAGGAAACTCCTTGTTTGGAAACAAGGTGCTTCTGAAAAGCAGTTAAGGAAGATACACAGCAACTGTGAGTGTCGGGTAGCCCTCCATATTGTAGTAATGGAATATGTATTAGGATTTAAGTTAGCAGCTTGCTTGTAACAAAGGTATGAGAACCAGAGACCGTTTGATAAACAAAAATCTAGGAAGGCACTGATAAGCACTGCCAGGCTTGCCACGACTTCAAGGTCTCTTGCGGGCAGAAAAGGCTCTTCTTGGTATTTTATGCTTTGAATTGTGCTAATTGCCTTTAGTCCACTCACTGAAGTCCTGTACGATGTATCTCATTCCAAATAAATAGTGTTTATGAACTGTCCTATTTGTGTGTGTGGATTCATTTCCTGGCAATGAGTGGTTACTATCTGTACAACCTGTTTGTAACCTTCTCAGAACTGAGGGGTATGTAACTTCTGAGCAGACCCGAATAGGACATTGCATGAATTCTCTACACATTTCTTCTCCAGATTGACCCCGAAATAATTTTCCCCTCACAAATCCCCCAAATTCATTTCTTTCTCCAACACCCTCAAATAATTATTTCTTTAATAAATTCCCTCAATGCATTCATTTCCTTCACAGCTACCCTTATAATATATCTCCCTTCTAGATCCACCCCAAATTAATTTCCCCTGAAGTTAATTTCCTAAAAGCATTCATTTCTCTTCTGTACCTCTGGAGGAAAAAAAGAAAGAAAGAAAACTCATTTTTCCTCCCTTCACTACGTAGGCCCTTTAGTTTCTAGCCATTTGTGTACACAGTTGGAACCAAGTTCTCAGATGGAAGGAAGGAGGAAGCCTGGTGTCAGCAGCTGGGTGTTACTCTGATTTCTGGGGTCCCTTCAGGGACACCTCAATGTGCTCCATGTGATGGGGAATGGAAACTAGCCAGAGCACAAGCAATAGCAATGCGAGAGGCAGGGTAACTTAGCGGGGTCTTTTTACCCAGTTTTTACGGGGTCAGGCTAAGCCAAAAACCAAACAAAAATGTCCAATAAATGATTTTATTGAATGAAAGTCTCACATGCCAATGCAATCACTCACACACTCACTCAAGACCTATTAAGAAACAAAAGAGAGGAAACTGGATAGGGTAATGTTGAAGGGGTTGTAGCTGGGTAATACTGCACCTTTTCCTGAAGTCCTTGGTCCAGGAAAAACAGTGGAGAAGTGGAGCTCAGCACTGAGAGGACTGAGGGAATTACTCAACGGACGGAGAAATGGTCAGCTGGGATGACCACAAGTGATCCAAAGAACCACTCAAAAACTGGGACTATTTGTAGGGGGGAAAGTACCTGGAGGGCTAATCCTTTACCAGGGAGAACAATGGGTGTTGCAATGAGAAAGAAGCTCCACAATGGTAGCTTGCTTTGCGTGATGAGATTACAAGGTGTTGCCAAAGTCTCAGGATCTTCGGCTGTATTGGGTTGTGGTGTGACTTCATGTAAATGGTCCTTGCCTGATAGGATTTTGCTCAACTTGGGGCAAACACGCTAATCCCCTCAAATCGGCTTCTCAGGGGCTGAGGACCCTTTGTCTTCTGTGGGTTTGCACAGCTTGAGGTTTTCTGGGGCTACGTGACTGGGGATTTTACTGGCCTGACCTGGTTTTCAATTGTTTGACCATTGCTGCCTACGTGCCCATCCAAGTGACCTCTGAGGCACATGGAATCTTATTTTAATATCAAAATTGTAGACCCTGGGACAGGGTTTTCCAGTGGGGTAACATGGGGATGGATTGTTGGTCAAGATCTCTGCCCTGACAAAGCTATCAAACTCTAGCCTCTGGTTCCAATGTCCAGACAAAGAACAAAATTTATGGACAATTAATGGTCAATTAGCAGGTTATGGCACCAACAAGTCCACCCACCTTCGCTATGCTATGTGGAGGAGAAAATAAATAATTTTTCTTGTATATGGGATTACTCTGTACAGATTCTAGTGGAGACTGATGAGAACAGTTCATTAAAAATAGTTCTTATATAGTGTAAGGAAGAAGAAAAAAACCCAAGAGCTTTCTGGATCACATTGTTGCTCTTTTTAGACCAAGTTTGACTGTTTTAATTAATTCACTTTATAGGATTTATTATGTTGATTGTTAGGGGTTGTGAAAAAGCCTTTTCTGTGGTGGTACCTAAATTGTTGAATTCTTTGCTATGGATGGTCTGCTTGGGTGAAAAATATAAGTTCTTGTTAAAGTAAGTGTTTTATCAGATATTTCCTTGTTTTGTCTACTGCACCCATCTATGGGTTCAGGTTTTTCAACATGGCTTGTGTTCACCATTAGGCACGTGCAACTAAACTGTTGGAAGAGAAAGTCCTTGCTGCTATCTCCTCCTCTTCCTCCTTTTTGTCCTTTTTCTCCTCTTCCTCCAGACAGTACTTCCAGCTCAACAAAATGCTGCATTAAGATTCAAGGCAGCTTCCTAACACAGTGGGTATGTGGGTGAGGGAGGCATAATCTGTGCAGTGTGGTGAGAAGGAAGTAATCATTGAAAATTCAGTGGAAGCACCTTTCCTAAGGCAGAGTTTTGCCCATGGAATATACTTCTTGATATTTAGGTATCTGCAATTCCCCAGGTTCACTTAACCTCATTTTTAACAATGGCAGCTGGTTGTTCCCATATGAGTGTAGCTATCAATGGGCTTGTGAATCTGCTCCTGATTTCAGTCTAGACTTCAAAGGTGCTTAATCTTCCAAGATGCTTAATCTACTTCAAGGGATCCAATTCAGCACCTTGGAAAGCTCATTTAAAGTTAATCCCAAACCCTGGAGTAGATTGACCAACCCACTGACATGGAAGTTTCAGAGGACTTTGGTAAGAGGCAAATCTGACATGTGATTTGCCACAAACTGTAGGTAGACATTAGTAAACTTTAACAATCTAGCCCACAAATGATTTTCCTTGTATGCCTGACCAGTCTATCCTTGGAAATACATCCTTGAGGCATCAAAACTTCAGCACTTCTATTTCCAAGGCTTTCTTCTGATATTTTCTCTCATACACACTGCATTTGCTGTAATTTCATTTATGAAGTTTATCTTTGACGGAACCAGCAAAGGAAACAATGGCTATACATCATTTCCAGTTATTCTCCTTTGGCAGCTGGACATTTTATGAATATTGAGGTTTGCGCCCATCGAGGAAATTCATTCTGTAAATGACCTCGATTCACAGAGGAAAAAGGAGAAGTCCTACAGCCTGAGAACTATTCATATAACAGCCAGATAGACAATAACTTGATAATTAGTCTGTATGATATAGTGGTCAGAGTGTGAAACTGGGATAAAGTTTTTGCCTAGCTCAAACAGAATGTAACTATCTGAGCATAAGAAGGCAAGAAGCAGAAAGAAAACACGTTAAGATAACCACTCTACAGGTAACCAAAACAGAATAAATTAATACTTTAAAAGAAAAGAGGAAGTAGATTTGCATAAAATGTGCATATTCTACTTTCTTTATAGCAATGCAGATTTAGAAATAATTACTGTAACAGCAGTAGAAATAATTATGGTAACATCGACAAAATATTTTCCTTTAGTGAACAGGTGACCATGTGTGTATTTGCTCAGTCTGCCATTCTGGAGGCATCTGTTGATCAAGAACTCCAAGGTCCATCTTCTCCCTTTTTTAACTTTAACTCACACTGGATGAGACCATTCTTCAAACTTCATACATTCAAACAGTGCATTATAATCTGACAATGCTTCAGATAAAATACAGTCTGTGGAAAGTCTGATATGTGCCCACTTACAATAGATCTGGCCAGAAATGGGCAGAAGCTGAAGCATCAGAACAGTCAGTTGAGGACGTAAGGATCTGAAGACAGAAGTTCTAATAACAGGAGATTGGAAGAACCAGAAGCAGGTGTGACTTCAAAGTAGCTCAGCAAATAAGAGTACTGTATTTGCTGGCATATAAGACACTTTTCCCCCCAAAAAAATACTGTTTGAAAATGGAGTGCATCTTATAGCCAGTGTGTCTTATATGCCAGCAAATAGTATTTGCCAGTGTATAAATGGGGTGCATCTTATACCCGGGGGTGTCTTATACGCTGGCAAATACAGTCGTTAAGATAAGCAGGGTCTGGACTGGTGAGCAGGCTTGGTTGCAATAGTTTTGATAGGGTCTTCTTCTTGGAAGGTAGCTAATGTGAAAGCCACCAGCCACCACTGTCCTGGAGAAATCTGTTACATTTTGAATATTAAGTTGTTTTTCAATTGAGCACTCTGTTCAAGATGTAAAGCTTTAAAGCGATTGACTGTATGTCAGATCCATTGATGGGGATGTACGGTAAATGTAATTGCCATTGGTAATTTAGATGTGAGCTCTAGAGATGTTGACATATGTTCTTCTGTGCCTCTGTTTTTCTGATCTTAGAGATGCAAGAAAACTCTGGCCACTTCAAAGTCATAGTGCTGGGAATTGGAGATTCCACCTCCCAGAGTGTCCTTTGTCTAGGAAAAATAAAAGGGCACCAGCCTTAAATTGTGTAAACATTTGTGGGATTGAAAACAACTCATTACATTTGCATTTGGACATTGATCTTAAGATTCCCTATGGCTACAAATGACAAACAGCCTTATAAAGTTTCTCTTTTACAGACAAGGAGCCATTACAGGATTATTAATGATCTTAAAGTTAATTGTATGGTTAAGTGCTGAACTGGAGGCAAGGATAGATGGTTACATCTTTCAGGCTTGTGGTTCAAATATCTTGAAAAACTAACTCACTTGGAACTAACTTGTGGTATTGAGCTACTGACTAAGCACTGAGTGAACCAGAAACCTAACCACATATAAAACCTATCTGCAAAAAAGTTTGCTGTGGGGTATGTTAAATAACACATATGCATTCATAGATGAGTACTTATGACAAAAAAAAAAAAAAAGGAAAATCTGCATTCCTTCAAGCACAAAGAGCAACACATGCAGGATAGTTAGGTAGCACTTCTGTTAGAACCACACCACTTCACACTGCGGGTAAGGACTCCGTGGCCATTTCCGCACTAGACTGTTATAGTGCTATTATTCCTCTTTCAAGATCCTATGGAACCCTGGGGTTTGCAGTTTAGGGAGGGGCCTAATGATGCATTTTAATGATACATTTTTTCAGTTCATTGTTAGCTGCTTTGAGATCCAAAGTAGGGAAAAGGTGGGTCAGAAATACATATAATAATAAATAATGATTATCAGAAGTCTGAACAGAAATTGACAAAGGGCTTGCCCTCTCCCACCCCATGACCTTCCATCATTCCATCCATTTTGGCTCCCTTCTCCATTATTTTTTTCCCACATGCCCACTTCCTCTCTGGGTTTCTCTACCCTCACTTGCCAGATCCAAGGGTGACATGTTGTGATTCAGCCACAGGTTTCCCAACCCTCATCAAGAGAGCATGCATTAGTAGCATGGAAACCTCTTGAAAATCTATGAGGAAATAGTCAAGAGATTCAGTAATTGTACTACATTTTTCTATCCTGGATTAGGTATGCCTCTTCAGCCAGGAAAAAATTGTGAAAGAGGTGTTTGGGGATCATGTGCTATCTGTGAGCCTTCCAGAGGCATCTGACTATTCTCTGTGAAAAAGAGGGGAATGGATTCATTAGGCTTTTGATCTGATCCAGCAAAGATATTATCATGCGCTGACTTGATCATCCTTAACCAGTAATTCTAAAATAAAGATAAGATCTTAAGCAAAGAATGGCCTGTTCCATCGTTTGCTGCCTGATCCTTTTAAATGGATGTTCTAGGTACTGAACCTGAAACCTTACGCATGAAAAGTATATACTCTGTCACTGAGCTGAAGTCCCTTCGCTTTTAAAATTATGGACACGGGAGGGGACAATTTGAATGAACCAACCAGATAGTTGGGAAACATATGCATAAAATGGTTGGCACCAACCTCCTAAGAGCAGATATTGCCCCATTCCTAATGTCAAGGAAAACTGCAAGAGAGGGACAGGCAGACAGACAAAAAGAATGAATACTCTAGTCATTAATATCTTCTCTGAATTACTTTACTACCCTAGAATACATGGCTGTTAAAATGCTATTAGTGACCATAAAATTAAGCTGCCCCTGTTTAATCTCAGCAATGTGTTTACCTTGATTACCCCCTGCAGTGGTGAGTTCATCTGACCATGTGGCTTAGCTGAAATATGTCTAGTATTTCATGGTCTGCAAAGAAACAATTTCAAAAATGTGTTTATACATTATACATTTACAACCATAGTAAGTGGCTATACAGAGATTCTTCCCTGGAAGTAATTTCACATGTATCACCTTATAGTCAAACACAGACCTTGGATTTCAGGAAAGCTGATTTTAACAATTTCAGGGAATTGTAGGATGGAATCCATGGCTAGACATGCTAAAGGAAAAAGACATCCATTGAGCGTGGCTGTTTTTGAAGAAAGAGTTGCAAAAAGCACAATCACAAACAAGCCTATAGAAGAAGAAAAATTAGAAACATCTGAAAAAGCCAATATGGCTGCACAGCAAACTCAAGGAGGAAGTGAAAAGAAAAAGGAGTATGTATAGAGAATAGAAGGAAGGACAAATGACCAAGGAAGAGTATAGATGAATATCCCAAACTTTCAGGAATAGTATATAGAAAGCTAAAGCTCAAAATGAGCTGTGATTGGCTAGGCAAACAAAGAGCAACAAATTTTTTCAGATATATTTAAAAAGAAAATGACCAAGGAGGCCATGAGGCTGTTGTTCAGTAAACATGGCAAAAAGCTAAAGATCACAATGAAATAGGCAGAATATCTATTTTACTTCATCTTTTTCCTTAGAAGGAAAACTGTGTGTTTCCATGCAGAAATATCTTGGCAAGGGATCTGGATCACAAATCAAGATGGCCAGGAAGTTAGGAATCACCTAGCTAACCTAAATGACTTCAAGTCTGCAGGGCCAGACAACTTGCTGAAGTATTCTCTGAACCTCTTGTCATCATTTTTGAGAATTCTTGAAAAACCTGTGAGATGCAAAAGGACTGAAGAAGGGCAAACATTGTCCCTTTCTTCAAAACAGTTTAAGAAAAAAAAAGATGATCCAGGAAACTACAGATCAGTCAGTCTAACATTCGAACATGTTATATAGGAGACCGTCTATTTTAATGACAATGCAGTGATTAGTGGGAGCCAACATGTATTTGTCAAAAACAATCCTTCCAAGCTAGTGTTTTATCTTTTTTTAAATCAGGTCACTAGTTTAGTAGATGATGGGAATGCTTTGGGTGTCATTTGTCTAGATGTCAGGAAAGCATTTAATAAGGTCCCCCATAATGTTTAGATCAGCAAACTGATTAAATGAGGAATGGACGGGAATAATGGCAGATGGACCTGTAACTGCTTGGAAAACCATACTCAGGCCCTTTCTGCACCTTACTTTCTTCCGGCACTGGGCTGCAGGGATCACGCGAGCAGCCTCCAGCAAGAGGCTCTTGCATCTGGATTCCTTCAGCTTTGCATGCGCTGCCTGCTCACATGAAAGCCCCGCCTCTTCCTTCTGCAGTGCAGCCTGGGAGTTTCCCAGGCTGCACTGGGGCAGGAAGTGTGACCAGCATAGCTCTGGAGGCTCTGCATGCCAGGTAAGTGCGCGCAGGGCCCAGGAGCAATGCGCAATCATGCACCATTTTCGGCTTCTAGCCAAAAATGAAAAGGTGTGCGATCGGCACCTGCCAACCCCTGGAACATCGCACAATTGTGAATACATCGTGCAGATCACTCCTCACAATTGCACAACGTTCCAGGTGTCCTTTTGCATGGCAAATGCCATGCGGAAAGGGCCTCAGAGTCATCATCAATGACTGCACTTCAAACTAGAAGGACGAGTGTCTTCGGGTTCTGTACTAGTGCCGTTTAATCTTCAACATTTCTATAAATGATGCAGATTAGAAGGTAGAAGGAATCCTTACCAAATTTGCAGATGGCACAAAACTGGGAAGGTGTCTAACACATTGGAAAACAGGAACAGAATTCAAAAGGACCTAGATAAACTTGTGACTACATTTAATATGTATTTACATTTACTATTAAACTTGTGGTTACATTTAATTTAAAAATGTGACTACATTTAATAAATGAAATTTGGTAGAGAGAAATGAAGAATTCTACATTTAGACCACAAAAACCAAATTCATAGGTATAGGATGGAGAATACATGGTTTAGCAATACTACATGCAAAAAGGACCTTGGGATTATTGTTGATCGCAGGTTGAACATGAACCAGCAGTGATGCTGCAGCAAAGAAAGCGAATGCTATTTTAGCCTGTGTTTATAGAAACGTAGGCCATTTCCGCCCTACACTGTTAGAATGATATTATTCCACTTTCAACATCATGTGGAATTCTGGGGTTTGTAGTTTACTGAGGTCAAAGAGCTCTCTGGTTGATAATTCAAAATGCCCTTCCCTAAACTGCAAACCCCAGGATTCCATAGGACATTGAAAGTAGAATATTGGCACTATAACAGTGTAGTGCAGAAATGGTCTCTGTTTCCAAGTCAAGGGAGGTAATAGTCCTACCATATTCTGCACATCTCAGGCCTCATCTGGAGAACTGTGTCCAGTTCTGGGTGCCTCATTTCAAGGATATAGCCAAGTTGGAGAAGGTTCAGAAAAGGGCAACAAGAATGATAAGCGGTATGGAGAGCAAAACATATGAGGAAAGGTTGAAGGAGTTGGGCATGTTCAGCTTGCTGAAGAGAAGGCTAAGGGCTGAATCAGTTACATTCTTCAAATATCTCAAGGGCTGTCACGGAGAAGAGGGGTCAGTCCTATTTTCTCTTGCCCCATCAGGTAGAAGCAGATCTAATGGCCTGAAGTTACAGGAGAGGAGATCTTGACTGAACATTAGAAGGAACTTAGTTGACAGTGAGAACAGTTTGGCAATGGAATCAATTGCTTAGAGAGATGGTAGGGTCTCTTTCTCTGGATGTCTTCAAAAAGAGGCCAGATAGCTACCTGCTGAAGATGCTTTAACTGAAGTTCCTGCATGGAGCAGAGAGTTGTACTAGATGGCCCATGTGGCCCCTCCAGCTCTGTGATTCTATGGCCCTATAACCCTATGCAAAGACTGTCTTGACAAGGTGACTATAGCTTCTTTTAATCTTAAAAGCAAGAAGGAGCATCCTTAAGGCCATCATTTTAGCAAATAATGATGAAAATGATCATACATTTAATTTGTGGGGAAAGGGGACTATCAAGTGGGAGTGAAAGAGTTAACTTCAGCTCCAGAGTAAAGTTAGTGGAAGGGGTCACAGGGCAAAAGAGAGAAAAGCAGCATCTAAGAGGCCAATACCCCACTGGGCATAAACTTGACCTGCTGCTGACCTGTAGCTGTCATGAAGTCCTAAGAGTCATGGTCAGGTCCAAAGTGAGGCAATATGACCCAAGAGCTTAGCGTTGTCATGACAATGACCTCCAGTCATTATTTATTGACTGGCTTCTCTGCATGCCTTACTAGGCCTCTGGTCACTGGTAAAAGATGTATTGATTATACATTAGTCTGCTAGAACTGACTGGTATCATATGTTTGGAGAAATGCATACCAAACTGTCGTACATTATTAAGTTGGACGTCATTCTTTAAAAAAGACACACTGAACAGTTTTATTTTAACGGGAAGCCATGACTGAATCCAAGGATATAATCAGAGATTGATGCTTAGGTGGGATTTTGTACAAATAAAACCAAATGAGCTTCAGTCTGAACTAAAAGGGACCACACCACAGCAGCATCCCATCGCATTCTTTCATGTCAGCCCAAATTCGGAAAGAATGGCACTTTTTGAAGAGAAAAATACTGCCATGATTGTAGAAGAAAATGTGTGGGAAATACAGTATCCTATAAATGCCTCCTATACGTGGGACTTACTCCAAGGTATGTGCAGAGAGTACTGTGGTGTTCATTATTAAAATAGCTCAGAGACAAGCTGTATGTGATGTGGGAAATTTGCAATTTGCAATTGGTCAGTCGGTCGGTCTGTCTGTCTATCTATCTATCTATCTATCTATCTATCTATCTATCTATCTATCTGTCTCAAAAATTGACTCTCAGGAGGCCTGGGAATTTGAGCTTAAGAAAAAAAAAACTCTCAGATGGGGTAGTTTAACCCTTTCCCTATAGGACATTTTTAAAGGTCATAATTACATCTTCCCAGCTGCTTTTCCATTCATGCAAGTCAGTGAGGAAATGTGATCACTTTTTTATGTGCTTAGTGCTTTACCATTTGTATCTCATTCATAACCAATTAAGAAGGGAATGATGCTGGGAGGGTGAGGAGAGAATCATGAATATCTCACAGGTCTGATTATTATGGGATTGTTTTTCCTCACAGTCTCCAACAATGATTTAATAGGAGACATTTTAAAAAAAAGGCCTGCTTTACAGAAAGTCTGAATTACAGATGGTTTTGTGAAATTAATTTTAGTCTTATTGAGCCCAAAGTAAATTTTATTGATTCTTGACTGAGTACATTTAAGCCAAACCATAAAAGCCTCAAGCTCCGAGGAAGAAATATTACCAGTGAGTTTCTAAGCAATATTTTATCCATTCTTATTAAAGCAAAGAAATAAACAAGGATTGTTAGTACCATATGAAATCTCAGAAGCTATTGCTTGTGGCCATCTCCTCCTTCTCAGTGGGTCACTCTGAACCACATCAAGTTTGCAGGTTCTGTGAGCAAGCAGATCCTTCCCAGAAACTTTAGTTTCTGTTCAGAAATTTCATCTACTTTGGATTCTAGAAAAATCACCAGAAAAAGAAGAGGAATATGGCTGCCATTCCTACCACAAGGAAGAGCAGCCTGTACTTACCCTGCTATTGTAGGAATACAAGTAAAGTTGCACCAGTGGCAGAGCTTGGAGTGTGTGGAGGGGGGGTGGGATGGGTAGGACTACAATGTGAAGGGTGTGGCCACTGTGTGCTGGGTGGGGCGGTGGCGCATGAGGGTGTGGCCAGGGCATGTGAGGGCATGGCCAGGGCATTCAGGGGCATGGCCAGGGCATACGGAGGCATGGTCAGGGCACACCTACAGGCCAGGATGCCCCAAAAACATTTCCACCCAGGGTGAATTGCCCACCCTGCCCCCATGTCCCTACGTGACTGAGCTGCACACAACACTTCCAAGTTGCCATTACTTTGTAGCTACTAAGTCAAAAAACAAAAGGAAACAAAAGACGCTCAGGATTATTAAGTATCTATTCGAACGTATGAAACTCAGGCCCTTTCTGCAGCTTACCTTCTTGCAGTGACATTCAGTGGCAATTCTGGCAGTGGCTCTGCCAGGTAGGGAGCATAACAGCAACACTCCCCTCTGCACAGGACTGGCTCCCTGCAGAAGGGAGCGCAATGAACACACCACTTCCTTCTGCAGCACAGCTCAGTACTTTCCCAGGACGAGCTGGGGTAGGAAGCACCACTATCACACTTGCTGTCCTTCTGCAGGACAGGTAAGTGAGGGATGGTGGCATGATCACAGATCACTGACCAGGAAAATCCATCAGTAATTTAACCTGCAGTCACACTGCCTGGAGACGGGAGGATGGGCCTGTGATGACCTCATGGAAAATGTAGTCGTGGTCCTGTCCTTCTCCCATCCCCATGGAGGGATGGGAAGGTGCTGTGGAAAGGGCATATGTCGTAGTTTCTGGAGCAGCAGAAAACAAGCTTGAGACTCCTACATCTCTTTCACATGCAACGTGTCAAGTGCCAAGTGTCACCCATTTTATACTAGTGAATTTCATTTTTTCCTGCCTAATATTTCTCCTATTGAAATTCTTATAGTTAGTTTTGGCCCAGCTTTCTAATCTTTTAAGGCCACCATGTCTTCTGGGGTGTTTAGCTACCATTCCTGATTTGGTGTTATCTGAAAATTAGATAGACATGCCCTCTATTCCATCATCCAAGTCATTTATAAAGACTTCTAAAGATGTGGCTTTAAGAAACAGTGGAATTTGCAACCCCTTTTTCCTAGGACAGAACTGAGCATGACAACAAATATGAGCCACTCTTATTGAACATAATCAATTGTAATAGTTGCAAGGAAGGTTGGCTAACAGAGTGGAGGTGGTAGGCTAAGCTTGGGTGAGGTCTCATTTTCTTCTCCAGTATCTCCAGTAGATATTAGTTACCACTGAGAAATGGATAGGAATATGTATAGGATATACCTGATGTTTAGCTGATGTTTTCAGGGGCATTGTTTCTTGAATAGAAAATTTTGTCCCGGAGACATACTATGGGAAGAATAGGGAAAGGTTCTTATACCACAAAAAAAGAAGAGAAGCTCAACATATTTTGAGTAAATCTTTTATTCAAAACTAACAATATGTACATGAGAAAGGAAGCAACTGGGTTAAGGAAGCCTTGTATCAAAATCATTTTCATTCTCCTAGTTTGCTTCTATGATTCTCCCAAAAATGCATCCAGGGATAACTTTCCTCCACCAGTCAGTATATTCCTTATTATTTACATTTTGGAAGCCATACTTCTAGATCTATCAGCTTAAAAAAAAACAGGTTGGAGGTAGCTGGTGAGGCAGGTTTATCTGCTGTTTCCCTTTCTCTCTGTTTTGCTGTTCATGCATTCTCAGTAAGGGATTCTGGAGGCAGCTGCTGTTTACTTTGTCTGTTGGTCACAGGCACACATGATGAAGTAGAATCCGCAAGAGTAGAATCTAACTCTTTCCCAACTCAAGCTTTATTGCATTCTTTATTGAAGATACACCCAAAAGTTTGCCAGTATTGCTAAAAAAAATTCCAGATAGAGGACAAAGAGGAAAGGCCAGCATGAAAAGCCTTTATACAGAAAAAAAGTGTTTCACTGTCAAAGGCTTTGTTGACTGAGGCATGCCTGTACCAGAATGTTAACTGTCACAATTAAACTGTCATTAATATTATTATGTGTGTGTGTGTAGCAAGAGAGTGAGCAGGGAAAAAGGGGGGAAATTATTTGGAAAAGTTTTTTTAAAAATGAACTGCATTTTATCATATCCACAATGAATTATCTCCAGAGGAGAAAAGTACATTTGAAAATCACTATAATAATTTCAAGGGTAGCAGTCTGTTTCTTATGGTATGTGCCAAGGATCTGAGAGGAAAGAGGAAGAAGGGGGGCGGGGGGGGGATACCAGCATGCTAAGTAATTACACAATGTAATGGAATTTCAGTTTGCAACTTCCAGAGGTAGTCTTTTTTATTGGGCTGTAATCGGGGAACTCCATATATTAACTCTTTCCCTTGTTAAGTACTGCTGCTGTCATTTCAAATATAAACAGTAGCTGGCAGCTATCTGGAAGGCTTGTTATAAATCAAGCCTGCACTGAGGTGGATGTGTGGTGGGGAGAGGGAAGGAGGGAGAGAAGGCTGAAACCTCTGTTATTTGTGTCCTAATGGGTCAAAGAGAAAAGATGCCCTCTCTGAAAGCTGGATACCAGCTTCCCCTTTCATCGATCGAGGTTTCGACTCTGGGTGCTTGAGTTTATGACAAAGGAGTTCACAACACCACTGTCAGAAAGTCGATAGTGTGATAGATACCCTATGCAGTTGGTCCCTTCTCAAGCACTTTAACCACGCTTTCCCTTTGACAGTTATTACTGCTGCAATAAATTCTTCAGTGAAACAAATAGGCTCTCAGTAAATGTATTAGTTCAGGCACTCTGTTTTACTTAATATAACTGCGGGTCTTAAACAGGTAAGTACCCTAGTAAATAGACCAATATATTTAGGGGGGAAGTCATATATATATGACTCATATATATATGAGAGTAACTTTACAGTAAGTTATCCAAAGTCAAGCAGCTTTAGCATTTACTGCATTTTTAGAGCAACCTTATATAATCCCAAATAAATGACAACATACAACATACATTGTCTCCTCCCCATTCTTTTTATACCTGGTGTTATTTAGTAAAAGATCATTTCTTATACCCAGCTGTAGGCCAATTTTCATCTAATATTTGGCAGTCAGAGAAGACCTTACTAAAAGGATCCTAAATTGCACATAAGAGTGGAAAATTTGGAATTATTTGCTGAACTTTTCCAAGGACGGTTCCATGAGAGGGAACCATGCATTGCATTGAGCTTTATAAAAGCAGTGCTTGTCCCAAGGTAAGATCTGCATACGTATGTGCTTTGTAATGGGTTTGCAGAACCTCTGACAAAAAAAAGAAAGAAAGGAAAAAATGGAACCAGACACCACTGTGTTTAGTGGGACACTGAGGGACTCCATAAGCCTCTTGATTTGTTTACTTCTAGACTGGGATTGCAAAAATGTGAGAAATATCAAACATCATCTGATCAGTTTACTTCATTAAAAAACCTCAAATCATCTTACAAATAAGCTGGTGAAATACATAAAATGCAGCAAAAACAATTCAAAATGTATGGTCAGTGGACTATGTTTTATTTGGTGTATTTATCACCTATGACATATTGCATGCTCTGTACAGATTCTCCATCTAGCATATGTCTCTTGCCCTGTCCAAAGTCTCCATGAGCTACAGGTTCCAAGCATTTATCAAGTTGTTCATATCCCTACAATCAGATTAATTATTTTAAAAAATACACACACACACACACACCACAAGCACGTGCGCACACGCACACACACGCACACACACTTACTTGTCTGCACTAGATGTGCTTACAGTCCAGTGTTCTACGGGCAGTTTTTTTTTCCCAGCAGCACTGGTTTTCTTTGTTGTTACAAAAATATAATTTTGTTATTTCACATAGCATCAGTATGGATGGTGCTACAAGAGGACAGGTCCCTGCCCCAAGGAATGTACAATTTGAAATTTTATACAGGAGAGACAACAAATGAAACTCAAGATGCAATAAAGGGTAGTTTAGTTTATTTTTTGGCCTCAGCTCTGGTTTGTGCTATTTTTCATCTGTTTTTAATGCACCAGCGTTCTCTGGGTCATGCTGGTGTACAGCATGCCCCCTGGGGTCCCCCAACATATATATTTATTCCCATTTTACAGTAGGATGAGGGAACTAAGGAGTTATGCCAATGGTTTTGCAGAATTGGACGGCTTGGTGAAGGAACCTGGAAGATATCATTCCTTTTCCTTCCAGAGGAGACTTGGAATAGATAATTGAATAGATATGATTTGCTAAGTTTGTTTGTTTTTTCTGGCTGTTTCTTCTCTTTCTTCCTCTTTTAGAAACTTTTATTTAACCACATTGTTACAAATGTATTGAACATCCATCTTGGCTTGAACTATTTGGGGCACATAAATATCCCAAACTTATTTCCATGTAAAATAACTGAGATGAATGGAGTGCTCTAGAACAGAAAGTACATATGAGGGGGGTGTTACAATTGAAAATAACAATAATATGATGAACACACCATGTTGGCAGACAATTGTTCAGTCCCTGTAAGTTAGCAACACTTTTTCCAGGGTCAGTGATGAGGAAAGGCAGATAAAAAAGCAGCTAGCTCTGGACAGCCTACTTCTCCAGGGAGTTGTAATCTTCACAGGATGGACATTAATAATATTCATTTTTTCCCCTAATCTTTGATGAAAAAGGAGGTTCCCAGCTGTCAGATTCTCTGCTGGGGCAATATGAATAAGGTCAGACTCCTCATTTGTTGGGATGTCCCCACCAAGGAAATGTTTGACTGTCTCTACTGCCTCTGCAGAGACTAGCCTGATGACAGAGGGGCAGGCAGGCCCAAGAGGTAAAAGTAACTTTTTCCTGGCTCTGTCAGACTCAGATTCACTCAGTGGGATTTACCATAGCTGGTGCTGCACTGTGCCTGTTGAGAGGGAGGTCTCAGAGGGGTGGGCAGTCTTTCTGATATTGGGCTCCTCCTCCAGCTCTTGTTGGTGGCGACTCTTTATCTTTGGCTCTTTCCACACCATACCTGGATCCTGTGACATCCCAGCATCACTCTGGCAGTGCCACTGCTGGGATGGGAGTGTGTTCCAAACACTCCCCTCTGCACCCGGCCAGCTGCCAGCAGCTGGTAGCATTTGAGATATGCACCTTCCTTCTGCAGTGCAGCCAACCTCTTCTGGCACCACACTGAGGAAGGAAGTGCTTTGATAGTGCTTCTGCCCTTCCTGCACAGCCCCAGCCAATGCAATCATTGACCGAATGGGGCCTATTACTGAATTTTTTTCTGGTAATTTTATAACGTGTGATCATGATGGCTGGGAACACAAAAGGAGCAGGACTATTATGATGTTGTGCAATAGCACACGTTGTGGAGTGGCTTCAAAGCATCCCCATGTTGGCATGAGGCTGTACTGTACTCTTCTTCCTCCTTCTGATGGGCTTGGGAGGTGTGAATGGAGGCCCTTATATAGCAACACAAGGCAAGAGGCAGCAGAAACTTTAGCAATGGCAGACAGGCAAGAAGCTCTCAGTCAGTTTGATCAACCATTCCTCTCTGACCCCAGAAGAGGAAAGCCCCCTCTGCTTCCCTCCATGGCAGTCCAGGGACTTCTGAATAGGAGACAAGATGGAGATGCTGCATTTGCCTGTCAATGGAAAGCAAGCACAGCAGTCATCCTTTTGCACAGGTGCCACACCCCAAGGAAGAGGAACAACACTTTCTTGCTTGGATCGAGGAGATAGTGATGGAAAAAAATATTCAAAAAGTTGGAAAAAATAATTGAAAAGCTTGTTTCCTGAGGACTGGTAAACACTGACAGGGAAAAACATGGGCTGACAAGAGTCTTCCAAACTGGGTATATATTCTGTGCAAAATTCACCTGTGGGTTGTTGTTGTTTTCCCCACAGAAAACAGCATTTTCTCTTTGCTGAAATATAACTTTCTGTGCAGCAAATGCTGGCTCCTGTGCAGAAATCACTATTTTTCAAAAAATAATTGAACAACTACAGCAGGAGATAGCATTTTCTGTACAGAAATATTATTTCCTGCACGGTAAATGATATTTTTGTGCAAAAATAGCATGTGCAGATTTTGTATGAAATAAGTCCCACACTATGAATAGCTTTTGAAAACTCTACAGTTTTCAAATACTTTCTCACAATAGGAAGAAAACTGCTATGATTACTTACTATGTCCTTTGAGAAAAGAAGAAATTAGTGAAGAATTTCATCCCTCCAACCAAAGTAAAACTGCACCGTACACTGTTCTACCCCAGCCAAGGTTTCCCAGGATTAGAGAGAATACATAGGTCCCAAGATCTGAGAACCTGGTTACAGTGGACTGCAACAGTAAAGGAGAGTTAGAAACCAGTAAGCAGGTAGGGAAATGCTTACCTTTTCATATCCTGGCCAAAGTGACTACAATTACTTACAGTGTAAATTAATGAAGCCAATAGGTATGTGCAGTTTGCTCAGTCTTCTCTTCGGGCTTTCATTTCTGCCTGAATAGCATTGCGAGGCTTCAATGTCTCACATTTATTTGCCCAAAAGGAAATTGGCCCAATAAAAGTCACCACTTGCTTCATGTGTCTCATTCTCTACAATCAAGTTGACAACGAAAACCAAATCTTCCCTGACAGATAGTTATCTAACAGATTTTCTTCTTTTTCTTTTTTTAAAAAAGGACTTCTCCTAAGGGTATTCCACAAAGTGTTGCATGGCCATTCAAAAACACTTATTCCAATATCCAGAGCAGTAGCTGTATTGGTCTACTGCAGCAAAAATGGGAGCTTTGTGACACCTTAAAGACAATCACTGATAATCTTTTCTGGACTACAGCCCACTTCTTCAGATGCATGAGATGTTATCATTTATAGTTGTGGAGGGATTTCAGAGGGAATTGAAACACAAAAACCAGAAACAGTGTTAAGGACCTTACTACAAGTAGCCAGTTACAAAACAGTATTTTTATTCAAACCACAGGAGACATAGGCCATTTCCTCATGGGGCGAGGGAATGGCCCCGTGCTGCTACTTACCAGATCTTCTGGCTCAGATCTTCTGGTCCAGTCCATGCTGCTCTGGAGCAGTGTATGGTCGTTGATCCGCACTGCTCCAGCATCCAAAATGGTGGCTTCCGGTTGGTCATGGGTCTCAACCAACCGCTGAAGCTCGCCAGCCTAAAGCCCGCCCTCTGCAGATCACAGGCTTGCATTGGTGTGAGCCTGTGAATCTGCGCAAAGGAGCAGGCTTGCAGTGGCACACTCCGTGCTTTTGAAAGACCAGAAAAATCAGATCTTTCAAAAGCACGCTGGAGGACTACTTGGGGTCGTTCAGGAGCGGACTGAGGTGCGGATCTACACTAAGTAGTCCGGACCCAGTCTGCTCCAAGGTGCAGACGTCCTTTGTGGAGGACGCACTGCACCATTTTAAATACCCCGTGTGGAAATGGCCATAGTCAAAGCACTTGACAAATTGTTGTTCAGCAGTTTTGAAATGGTATCTCCCTGAAAGTCCTTTGATCAAGAAAAATACCTGCAGGTTTAAAAAAAAGAGAGAGAGAGAGAGAGGGAGAGAGAGAGAGGGAGGGAGAGAGAGACTGGGATCCTGATGTTCCTGCACAGTAAAAACATCCCCACATATACTTGCTTTCTCCCCATTCCCACATACACTGGTTTCTAAATATGGGCATTTTTTATATAAAATTTGTTGCTGAAAATTTCCTGAATTCCATGAACTGTCTTGATCTCAAGCTTACCAAGTTTCAGTCAGAATCTCTTTAATTTACATCCTCAATCCTTAAAGGGCTTGATCTGACTCCTCTTCCTTACTTTGGTCAGCACATTATATTGTATAATAGGATATTGTGACTGAGATCCTACATCCATCTTCCATAGCATAGATCTCCACGTGTTACACTTTGATTGTGTGAAGCAACCCTTCTGTTAAGTGGTAACATTGTACAACCCAACACATACCGAAGTGTGCAGCTGAATGCATAGATAAAATGCACATCCCATGTACATCAGTGTGCATTTGCATGTGTATCTCCATGTGTGCCTGCCTGGGCACCTGAATGTACAATTTCCCTTGAATTATGCCACATCTGACAAAAAACCTCCACCTGTTTCCATAGGTAAACTTGCTCATATGGTAAGATGTCCACAAGATTCCAGACATTACTGATGATTAAGGACCAAACTTACTATATGAAAAGATTTATACAATCTGAAGGGAAACCAAAGCATATGCTATATTTAATTGATTAATTAATTAATAAATACTTTGCCTTTCTCTTTGCAAGGGACTCAGAGCAGTTTTTCTTTTAAAAAAGTGAAATTTGTAAAATTGTACCACAGCATGTAAACACATGTAATTTAGAGATATAAATCCTTACCTGTCTCATTTTCATGTGCCAGAAGGAAACATCTTATTTTTCACATTTAAGAGTATTCACACTTTCAAGAAAGAAAAATGTTGTGAAAGTTGATCATATCCCCAAACCATATTTATATGTAAACAGGAGCTGCTTCTGAACAAAACAGTCTCAGAAAGCAGCCATTTTAATTTTTTTATGATAAGAAATAGATTGTATAGAATTTAGATTCATTATGGCTACAGCAGTTCAACAAATGGACAATGAGATCAGACCAACAGTCAGCCTTGCAGGAGCCCCATAAAACCTTAGCATGTGTGTAGCACTTGTGACAAATCAGTTCCTTGATCCAAGCTTCTATTTCAGAATGTCTAGGGTTAGTTACTCAGCAGGCCACCTTAGAACTTTTACTAGACTAGGGGATGTTTTTATAAGGTAGAACTGAGAAACTGACTTTTGCTATACAGAGGAGAAGACAATGAATATTAAAATTCGATTTGCTAAACTGATTCTGCATCCTGATTCTAATTCCAATGAGTACCAAACCTTCAGTCAACTATTTTAGTTGACTGGAAACTAAAATCACACCCCCATTCCATTTTTCCAAGACCTGTGTCTTCATATAAGATGGAGTTTCACTTTCAGGAGGTGATGAATACCCAACCGGTTTTTTGTGGGATGTGCTCACTCGGAGAAGATGAGATAGAGCAAGGATGGAGGGATTCTTCTTCTAATCTGGTTTTCAGACCAGAAAACTAACAAAGTTTTCTGGTCTGCAGCCTTCACCTGTGTTTTCTATATCAAGATGCAATGAGAAAGTATATTCAATCATTCCCACTGTATTCTAATCTAGGAAATACGACTGGTGTCTATGAATCAGACTGACTTATTCTACATTGTTGCTCTTTCACAAAAACTCACATTTCTTAGACCAATCTGGAAGAGCCCACAGGCAGCTACTTCCCCACTTCCCCACTACACTGTTATAGTGTATTATTCCACTTTCAACATCCTATGGAATCCTGGGGTTTGCAGTTTAGGGAGGAGCATTTAGAATTCTCAGCCAGAGAGCTTTTTGGCCTCAGTAGACTACAAACCCCAGAATTTCACAGGTTGTTGAAAGTGGAATAATAGCACTATAACTGTGTAGTGTGGAAATGACTTTGCCTTGAAAGTATACCATGGTGAGCTCATAAAATGGAGTAGCTTGGAGTTAGTGCTCAAATTGGAAGGAGAGAAAAACAGAACTTACATTATCCATCCTCCCTTTTTAGGATGACTGCTATACTTAAGAATCTAGGGGGGTCAACTAATGTTGGAGGGGAACAGAGGTCAATGTTTATGGATTTCACTATTTCTCCCCCCCCTTTTCCCCCCACCTTTCAGTTCTTTGAATTCTAATGGTACTATAAATGTCCTCCTACATGAGAGACGCGAATGACAGCCCAGTTATGGGATCCCTGGAATAAATTCTTCATTTCTTATGGGTAAAATCACCATGGAAATCAATGCATCACATGGAAAAAGAAAAAGGAAAGAATGTTGCCTATCCGGAGCATAATTATTGCCCTCCTACTCTTCCCTGTCCCTTTTGTCAGTATGATTTCCAAATGTGTCAAAACCTTCAGGAGCAAAAAGGCATTATGCTTATAAGTCATTTTTTTAATTGTCCTTACTCCCACCGCCATCCTTTTGAAAGAAGGCATTTTTTCCCCTCGCAGTCACCCTCCAGTAATGCTTCCTCTACATCCCAGGCCTCTGTGTGTCACTCTGGGAGGATGTCTTGAGACATCTATCCTTCAAGATTAAATGCATACCTTCTGAGTGGCAGTTGCCACAATTGAAATAAGCATTTGCTGCCAGTGCTCGGCCATGCAGCTAACTGCTCTGTAGTTGACGGTAGCCTCTCGAGGTGCAGGACCCTCATGGGGGAACACTGATAATTTTGTTCTACCCTGAAGGCATGCATTTTTCTGGATGCACTGTGTGGAAACATTGCAGAGTCCACGCGGAGAGAGCTGCACCTGCTCCTCAGTGCTTCCCATGAAAAAAAGAAGGCAGTGATGACAAGGGCTTTCCTGACCTTCAGAAGGCCACTTATCATAAGAAACAAATCTCTGGACCATTTGGAAAAGCCCATTAGAGTACCAATTGGAGACTGAAGTTCTCAAAACAGGGTAACGAAGGTGTGGACATTAAAACTCTTAACAGCCACAGCAAATGGAAGCTTGTATTTTAGGAAAAACACTTCAATGCTCAACACTTCTAAAATGAAAAAAATGTCACATTGAGGGCTGTGTTAAACATGTTAGATCTGTATGTGTCTAGATTACATGATGCATTACAAAATCTAGCATTCTTGTATTCTCCTATAGGCAGATATCATCAGCCATACATGAAGAATCTGATTTCACTCTGTGGTCCCTTGGGCTTATCTTGGTCAGTACCTCTTCGACTGTCCACAGGGTAAGTCCTAGATTGTTTCCACTTTGGAATCCTCACATTGACAGAAGGCAGAAGATGGACCTGGAAAAAAATGTGCACATAAATATTATCTTTTCAAATGTGTAGAAAACTTTGCTTAAATATGCTTTAATCAAGGTGGAAAGGAATGCAAAGCTTGGTGGCAACATACTGTATTTGCTGGCATATAAGACTCACTTTTTAACCCCAAAAATACTATTTGAAAATGGGGTGCATCTTATATACTGGTGTGTCTTAAACACCAGCAAATAGTATTTGCCAGAGCATAAATGGAGTGCTTCTTATGCACAGATGCATCTTATATGCCAGCAAATACAGTATTAAAAGCAATGCTATTATTTTCACTATTTGTGTAAGGAGGGGGCAATCACATTACTTTTCAACAGCAACAAAAAATAGAATTATTCACTCATTCATTCATTCCTGCCTGCTTTTTCCCCCGTTCTGGGATTTTTTTAAAAAAAGATACAGATAAAAATTCATATTATTAAAATAATACAAAACTTTAAAATATAACTACAATAACAACAGAATTGAAAGCTTGCAATAATGTATTGTATTGTCCACATTCATTGTTTTTTAATGGATATTCTTTTAAAAGCACAAACTGTTCCCAAAGGCCTGTTGAATTTATTTTTTAAGGCTCCTTCTATCAGTGGAAGGGCACCATGGATGGGGCCAGTCTAGCCTCTCTAGGAAGTGAATTCCAGACCTTGGGAGCAACCACTCAGAAAGCCCTCTTCTGTGTCTCCACAAGATGTACCTGTGAGCATGGTGGAAAGGAGAGAAGGGCCTCCTCAAAAATCTCAAAATGCAAACAGGAGAATATGGTCTTTCAGATAATCTGAACCTGAGCCATACATAACTTTATCTAACATATAACAGTCAAAATTTGTCTCTCTGTGTCAGGCGAAGACCTCATATGATTGGCTGTAGGCAAAGACCTCATATAATTGATTGTGTCAGGTGAAGACCTCATATGATTGGCTGCCTAAGAACATTCTATGGAATCCTGGGTTTGCAGTTTAGAGAGAGGCCTTTAGAATTCTCAGCCAGAGAACTCTGAATAGGTTAGTTGCTATGAAACACAAGGCCTAGCAGCAAGGAGGAGGTTAGGAACCCAAGCGCTCCATATTAATAACTCTGAATACAGATTGGATTGGAGAATATGGGGAAAAGTTACATGTACTGGACAAGACCGTTTGGAGAATTTATAAGTGGTATGTGTGATTAAAGTGGACTACAAATGAATTGGTCTCTTCAAGAATGTGTTTCTTTACTGACAGTCCTCTCATGCTAATGATCTCTTTTGGAACATAGTTGTTTTGTTGTATTAGCTAAGTACAGACTCCTGATTGACTGGAAAGATACCCTACTACTCCAGAAAATGAATAAAGATATCAGTATTGGAGAGTTCCCACACTTCTTCTGTCCATTTGACAATGTACATATCTATGACAAGAGTCTACTGCCTGAAGGACTGTCCAGCCCAAGACTGATTATCTTGATAAAGAACTATCAGAATGAAAAGTACGAGCCTTGAGGCTGCTCATCAGCTTCAAGAGACTTAGCAGGCTATAGGGTTGGGTGATAAATGCATTTGGGGCTTTTTGGGGGAAGACTTTTGGGCTTTCCAAAATGTGTAAATTTCTTCATATAGTAAATGTGATGGAAAGAAACTAAGGCCAGAATCCTTTTAAAGACTTACTTATTCATAAGTGGACTTATGTCTGTGAGAATTAGAACTGAGCAGTTCCCTAACATCTGTATCTAGTAAAGAGCTCTGATACATTATTATGTAGAGGAGCCAGCAAAGTGTCTGATGTACATTGCGACAAATGCACATTTTGATAAATGCGCATTTATCTATTGGTCCCATTGCCAGTGTTCCATTATGCATCTTGGCAATTTACTAACAGGGTTTCTTGGTGCCTCTGCTATGTAGCTAAGTATATGTAGAGCTATGTAACATATACCATAACAGAGGATTCCAGTGTAGATAAATAAGAATTTGGAATTTTAAAAATTCTCAAAACTAAATATAGGAAAAGGCTAAACTGACAGATTTACCTAATCAAGGCAAAGTCTGGTTTTAAATCCTTGTGTTTTTAACTACACTTTTGGCACTGAACTAGATTGCTATCTTTTTTCCCCCCTGATAGACTCTTCCTCTTTAACAGCTTCATCCCTGACAGATACTATGTGATGTTCTTCATACTAGGAATCATAGTACCTCTTGGATCTGGTCAGTACAGATAGCTGAGACTTTCATTTGGTTTATTTTTCAAAAGATCTTGCCAAAATGCACAGATTTCTTTATAAGCAAAAGGGAAAGTATTTGATTTTTTAAAAAGAAAATGAGAAGAGAAAAAGTAAAACTGGCACATTTGTCAATTATCAGCAGGTACATAGATCATCTGCTTCAGGAAGGTAACATGCATTGCATTTCTATTCAAATCAGAATTATTTCTAGATTTGCATTTATATCTATACGTTGTTGTTGTTGTTGGGTGTTTTCAAGTCAGTTCTGACTTAGGGTGGCCCTAAGCAAACCTATCATGGAGTTTTCATGGCAAGATTTATTCAGAGGAGGCTAGTCTTTGCCTCCTCTGAGGCTGAGAAAGACATGCCCCAGGTCACCCAGTGGGTTCCCATGGAGATTCAATCTCCAGTCTCCAGAGTCCTAGTCCAGCGTTCAAACTGATGTATCATGCTGGCTGTCTACCTGTACATTATCATCTGCAATTCTTTTGTGTCCTGGCATCATCTTTTCCTTTTTGAAAAATGATGGAACTTGTACATGAAGAAGACACTTCCAACGGGTCTGGATATAAGTGTGAAAACCATGTTGAGTAAAGCATAGGAATTTGACATTTGTTCTAATTTTGTTTTGGTATGACACTGCTCTACATCAGCAGCTGTGTTGCTATGGGACAGATGAGTCAACAAAAAAGTCTGAAAACTGTAGAATGTGTCATCCGTAAGGAAAGAATTAAGAAGCTTTATAAGACCAGAGAAATGAGGGTCATGAAGAACAGTCCTGTGTATACCTCTGGACATGTGTATGCTCACCTTCATGGTCTACAGTCCAAAGTTTCATGCTTCAAACCAATTGGCTGCTCATATCAAATCTTCCTTACTTGATTGGCTGCCTTAAGAGTTTCTGAAACCATTTCACACCATGACTTTCCCTCCTTTCAAAGTTCTCTTCAATTATGGTGTGAATGTGGAAAATATCCCCAGTGGCCCTCTTCCACCGAAGAACGTGTACCATTAACCTACAGACTAATCTTGTCATTCTCTTTGTAGACACCAATCAGCCGCAATACAACTGGAAAGAGTTAGCGCTTTGCTCTGCTTCCATTAATATTTCTTATTTGTCCTGGTTTGCTTCACATCTTACCAAAGGCCAGTAATCCTTCCAAGCCATCTCAGGAGAACTGAAGGAATTTTGTTCATCACTTCAGACATTAACTCAGCCATTTCCTATAATTAATTATCCTTCAGAGCCTTCTCCATTTACTTAGTGGCTATCAGCACTCAGCATTGGGCCGCTTTTTAACCATACTGGACACATATTTGCAAGACATGTCTTTTCAATTAGAGTAACCCTGAGCTTCAAAGAAACAGGAAACCACTCTCGACCTCAAACCAATCCAGACACAGGAAACCGGGACAGACAGAACAGCCTGCAGCTTCATCGGCAGGAGTCGGAATAGAAAATAGGAGACCCTGCAGAATGGCAAGTCCCTCCTCTCTATCCTGGTTGCACTGTATCACACACACACAAATGTATAAGAACTTACCTAACCTATCAAATATCAAGAGATGGCACTGGCAGTATTTTGTCAACAAAGCCACTTGGACTTAAACTAGCTCAGGCCTCCAGAACTCAGTAAAAGCTAAAAATAAACTTTAATCCATATCTATTGACTTGGTTCAGTTATTCCAAGAATAAGAGCCAGCGTGGTGTAGTGGTTTGGGCATCAGATTATGATTCTGGAGACCAGGGTTTGAATCCCCACTTAACCATAGAGGCCCACTTGGCCAAATCACACACACTCAGAGGGAGGCAAAGGCAACCCCCCTCTGAACAAATTTTGCCAAGAAACCCCTGTGATAGATTCGCCTTAGGGCCACTATAAATCAGAAATTACTTGAAGGCACACAGCAGCCACAACAAAGGACTGTGTGGTCCTTTAGATGCTGCTGTGTTGGCTAAGGTTGATGGGAGATGCAGTCCAACAACAATTAAAACACCACATGTCTCTTACTCTTTCAAACAGAGACATGTGCACAGAAGAGACTGACAGCTAGATAGATGCTCTATTCAGACATTCAAAAGGGGGTTAAAATCAACATGTAAAGAGAAGCGGCACTCCATGCAAATAAGAATCCTTAAAAATCTGGGAAATCATGGAAAAAGAGGCTGCATCACAGAAAAAAAGCTGTTCCTCTTCTCTTCAGGCTGTTGCTAGCCCTTTGTAGAGAGTGATGACAGGGGAGCGGGCTTCTGTGTGTGTTGATTTTCAACCCTTTTTGAATGCTTGAATAGGGCAACGCATGAATATGTACACAAACATTCAATGAAAGAAGATTGTTCAGAAGTAGGTTACTTCTAAAAACCAAGTACTCAGGACAGTCAAGCAGAAGAAATGCTCTCTGCAAGCATGCAGATGGAGTTGCTGAATCACATCTAGTCTTGCCCATTCCTTATTATTTAAAAAGCATGAAATATATTGTATGTCTTCAGGCCATTTCCAACTTACAGCCCTGCTCCCAAGGTCATCCAGTTGGTTTTCATGGCTGAGCAGAGAATCGAACTCCTGTCTCCACAGTCATAATCGAACACTCAAACCACCACACCACACAAGTTTTCATGAAAAATATATAGCAATATAAACATAAATATATAAATATATAAATATATAATTGATTCAAAATAATATTAATGTTGAAATCCAGTGTGCTGTGGTCATTTGAGTGAACTCTGGTGACCAGGGTTTGAAACCCCACTCAGCCATGGAAACCGACTGGGTGACCTTGAGCAACTCACACTCTCTCAGCTTCAGAGGAAGGCAATAGTGCACCCTCTCTGAACAAATCTTGCCTAGAAAACCCTGTGATAGGTTCACCTTAGGATCACTATAGGTCCAAAATGACTTGAAGGCACACAACATCAAATATGCAGCTATTGGAGGACTCTGGCAATTTCCACATTACACTGTTATAGTGCTATCATTCCACTTTCAACATCCTGTGGAATTCTGGGGTTTGTAGTTTACTGAGGTCAAAGAGCTCTTTGGCTGAGAATTCTAAAGGCCCCTCCCCAAACTGCAAACCCCAGGATTCAACAGGATGTTGAAAGTGGAATAATAGCACTATACTAGTGTAGTGCAGAAATGGCCTAAGTGTGGTTGATAGAGTAATGGAGCTAGGAGATACATTTTCTCTTTCAAAGCAAAGAAAAAAGCATAATGCTAACAGGAATTGTTTCCATCACACACTACCAGGCATATCTACAGCATCATACTGTTTATATAAATCATTACTTCACTTGTTAAAATAACAGTACCTGTGAAAAGGATCTAGGAGTGTTAGCTGAACATGAGTCAGTAGTGTGATGCGGCAGCTAAGAAAGCCAATGTAATTCTGGGCTGCATCAACAGGAATATAGGTCAAGAGATAGTGCCACTCTGTTCTAAAGATGTTGAATAGCACTGGGCCCAGGACAAGAACCCTGTGGCATCCCATTAGTCACTTCTCTCCAAGATGAAGAGGAGCTATTGGTAGCACCCTTTGAGTTCAGTCAGTCAACTAGTTACAAATCTATCTAGCACTAGCATTTTCTAGCCCACATTTTGCATTCCCTTCATTCTACCAGTAGCAGTAACAATGTTACTGGTCATTATGTTATTTGCAAAGGAATTTTCTGTGTACCCCTATTAACTCCTCTATAGTAAGGTCTGAGCAGGTAACATTGTTACTTGAAATGTGTTCTTCTAGTAATGTAAAGAATGGTCAGAATCCTATATGACCTTCTACATAGCATACCTTTTGCATAGTATTTTCCGAATCTGGATGAAAATCCTTGGAAGGTTCTAGGAATCCATGAATCTCATGAATCTCAAATCTTTTGAATCCCTTTTTTAAAAAGGGTTTAAAAAGCAAATTTTTAACAAAAAATTAAACAGAACTTCTTTTTAAAAAACTTATTTTTTTGGTTGGTGGATTTGAAAGATTCAGTTTGCCTATTTTTGCACAAGGATTTGGATTCGTGAATCTTGAATCTTTGCTGAGGATTTGGTTGATCCATCCCTTATTTATAATAAATCCCAATCTTATTTGTATTTCTGTCTCTTCTTCTTTCCTCATGTTTTTTGTTAGTATACTTGTTTTGTCTTTATTAAATTTAAGGCCAGAGATTCCTTCAGAGCATCTACACTTTCCAAGGGATTGTGCAATGACATTAACAAATCATCAGCAAATGCCCTAATCTTATCTTCACATCCTTTGATTTTAATTCCCTTAATCTTGTCATCTTCTCTTATTCTTCTATTTAAGATTTTGATTAGAATCAGAAAAATTTAAATGAGATAATGGGCCCTATTGAGTTCTTCTCTGAATAATTACTTTTTTGTTCTTTCCCCATTTGCTATTATTTAAGCCAACTGATTAGAGTAGATTGCTTTGATCCATTTTAAAAAATCCCATCCTAATTTTTATCTGATTTAAAATTTTGAATATAAAGTCCCAATTGACACTATCAAATGCTTTTTCTATATCCAAAAAGATTAACACCAATTTTCTTTCCAGATGCCGTTCAAAGTGTTCAATAATATTCAAAACCATTCGTGTATTATCCTTTAGATATCTTTTAGGAAGGAATCCACATTGGTCTTCATGAATCCAATTTTCTAATATTCCTCTCAATCTATTTGCCAATATGGATGTGACATTTTTATAATGTGCATTTAATAATGACATCGGTCTGTAATTTTGAGAGTTTGTAGGGTCCTGATCTTTCTTATGTATTAAAATTATATTGGGATATCCCCAGGTTCTTGGGATTTTACCTTCTAAGATCTTATTGACAGTCTGCTGAAATGGTAAGGTTATTTGACGTTCAAAAAATTTATAATACAATGCTGTAACGCCATTTAGACCAGGTGCTTTATCCTTTTTATATTTCCTAATTGTTTCCAAGGCAAGCTTTTTAAGTCCCTATTAAAAATGGCATAGGGCAGCAAAGGAGGCAGTGGTGAGTCCTTCCATACACCCACTTCCACCTTGTGAAGGAACCCCACTGGCTCCAAAGCAGAACCAGGTGTCTGGCATGCCCCCCACTGAGGATGTAAATGTACAAGTATTGTGTCTTGTGTGTAATATTTAAATAGCTTGCTGGTAAGTATGATCTGCAGTGGGTTGAGTCCATGGTTTGGGAGGCCTATAGATGCTCATGGGTTTGTGTGTTTGGTTTTTTGGTTTTTCATTTTTATGGGGATCCTGTGCCCCAGCTCCTATGAATGTGGAGGGGATACTCTACAACATCTGCCATCAAAAGACCCTCCTGCAACAGCCAATTAAAACTCAAAACACTGTCTAAATAAGAAGGTCTTTACCTGCTGATGGGAAAAGAGCAAAAAGAGGTCCAACCTAGCCTTCCACGGGAGGATGTTTGACAGCCCAGGAGAAGCTACTGATAGGGCCAATGGTGCTTCTTCACCAAACACACCTGTAATGGTGATAGGACCAAGAGAACACCTTTTCCTAAGGATTTGAAACGTTGTACAGACTCATCTAGGGAAATATGGTCTTTTAGATTATTTGGACCCAAACCATAATCAGCTGCAAGGCACCAGACTGACGAAGTGGTACACTCAGGCCATTTCCTCACTACACTGTTATAATGCTATTATTCCTCTTTCAACATCCTATGGAATCCTGGGGTTTGCAGTTTAGGGAAGGGATTTAGGATTCTCAGCCAGAGAGCTCTTTGGCCTCAGTAAATGACAAACCCCAGAATTCCACAGGATGTTGAAAGTGGAATAATAGCACTACAACAATGTATTGCAGAAATGGTCTCAGTCTACAAGAGGGGGGAACCAAGTTCAAATGTCTGCTTAGCTACTATTGTCCTTCTTTCAGACCAGCTATCTCACAGTGTTATGGCACATACTCTGCTCTGAAATCAATGAAAAGAGAGCAGGATATCAGCATAATAAGCAATTTTTTTCACATAAATGAGCTGGTGCTTGGACTCTATATCCTTATAGAGGTCTCAAAGGCTGCAGCCAGCATTTACTTAGGTTTCGGTTAAACTTACCAAAACTGGGGAGGTACATTAGTCATACCACTACTAAGTTTTGCATACCCTCCAGCATTTCACAGATGCATATGACCAAGCTAATAATAATAATAATAATAATAATAATAATAATAATAATAATAAATGTTTATTTGTTATTCACCTCTCCTCAAGGTGAGGTACAACATAAATTAAAATAAATTAAAAACTCATTGTGGTTAGAATACACTAAAAACACATAAAGCCATTTAAAATACAAATATATCATAATTAAAATATATCATAATTATTAGGAAAAACACATAAGCTAGAAGAGGCTGCAGCAGTTTGACTTTACCTGAGCCTACTAGGGCCCTTTTCACACAGCATTTGCCATGCGAAAGGGCATCTGGAGCATCGTGCGATTGTGAGGAGCGATCTGCACGACGCACTCACAATCATGCAACACTCCAGGGTAGGGCAGGCACCGCTCGTGCACTTTTACATTTTCGGCTTTCAGCCAAAAATGGTGTGCGATCACGCAGTGCTAGAGGGCCCAGCACGCAGTGGTTGCACTTCCTGCCCCAGCGCAGGAAGGAAAAGGTGGAGCTCTTGCACTACCTGCTCAGGAGCAGACAGTTCATGCGGAGCTGAAGCAGCGGGGACGCGGAAGCCTCTCACTGGAAGCTGCTTACCTGATCCCTGCACCCCAGCGCCAAAAAAAGGTAAGGTGCAGAAAGGACCTAGGAAAGGCAAGATTCCACTTGCTCCCCACATCTGCTCAATGCTGAATTAATTAAGGCCTAACGACTTTGCACTATGAACTCAGTTTGCAGCAACTGAAGTAAGCTGAAGACAAAGGGGGAAAGTGGGCAGAGGGGAGAGAAACTCAGACATTTTAAAAGCAGCTGAAAATTGAGATGGCAGAGGATTAATTTGGATAGTCCTTATCAGATTAGAAGAGCTGGAGGGTATGGGTCTGTATCCTTTTTACTTAAATTTGTTGATTCTTTTCATAGTGAAATATATATATCTGAAATATATCTGAAAATATTACCTAGGTTTAGAATCATAGAATCATAGAAATCTAGAGTTGGAAGAGACCACAGGGGCCATCCAGTCCAACCCCCTGCCATGCAGGAACACCCTCAAAGCACTCCCAACAGATGGCCATCAAGCCTCTGCTTAAAAACCTCCAAGGAAGGAGTTTGGTTTTAATGTTGGCGCTAGGCATATTATAGACTGGGTTTTTGATTTGCTTTTAATGTACAGCCTTTTTAAAAGGCTTTGATAACAAGCCCAGAGTCAAATATCAAATAGATAAAGAGCTAGTTACAAGGAATTCCATGTATATTTCCCCTCACACATGGTACTATACTGTTTAGAGCTGATATTGGTTTATAAGAAATGAACTATTCTCCCCTCCCCAAAAGTAGCCCAGTTTTCCCAGTTGGGGTTCCAGTTTAGTTAAATAGCAGCACCAGCAGGTAAGAATCTTGGAGCTAGAGGTAGTAATCATCTTAATGACCAGGCACTACAGAGAAATGGTGAACTAAGTACCCAGCTGTCACAAAAGACACAAAGTTCCCTCCTTCACTTCCTTCACTCTCTTTACCTTGGCCTGTGTTGGAGGCAACACTGACCAATGCCCAGCCCCATGAGAGATCTGGAGAATGACAGGCTTTGTACAAAAGACAAGTTCCCAAGAGCCGGATTGCAAAGGAATAACAACCTGTAATTTGCTCTGTTAGTATTTTGTCAGCCAAATACCAACCAGGGTGTGCAGGCTGTTTCTAATTCCACTGCCAGCAGGTTGTGGCTAGCTATCAGACACAGAAATACCAGGCCTTTTACTACTATCTGTATTTACCTATATTGTTACAATCCCTAGAAGAGAATAAATACACTCAGAGCAGAAGTGGGGAACGATGGCTTTCTCACATTCTTTGCCCATTGACAGCAAGATCCATTTAGTGGATAGTACTCACAATGAAATCATAGAATTGTAGAATTAGAATTGACCTTATAGGTCATCCAAAAGTTCTGACTCAGCATGGCAGTACAAGCTTGGACTAAGGTTCAAGAGGCCCTGGAATGGTTTCAAAAAATAGTGTCCTTTGTGCACAAAAATTTCCATGTGTGAGTCCATTCGCAGACCTGGAAATTCATTGAGACTAATCTCATGGACTTTTATTGAGGTACTCAAGTAATACATTCCAACATTTCAAAGATAAAAACCAAGATCCATGCCGCCAAGCAACACCAGAGTATGATCAAGACAGCAAAAGTTACTAATGAAGAACAACACACCAGCTAGGAGAAGCTGTAGCAGTTTGCTTTTGCCTGACCCTACCAGGAAAGGCAAGATTCTGGCCCCTCTGCTCCTCTCCCCCTGCTGTGTTAATTGAGTGAAAACTACTTTTGTATTTTGAACTCGGTTTGCAGCATGAAAGTAGACTGAGGGGAAAGGGGAAGCATGGAAGGAGGAGCGAGAAACTGGGACATTTTAAAAAGAAGTTGAAAAAGTGGAATGACGTAGGATTAATTGGGATTGTCCCTGCCAACTTGGGAAAACTGGAGGGTACGTAAAACAAAATGTTAATAGCAACATCAGAGATTCAAAGGTTATTGGGAAAGAAGAAGACCATACTTCATCTTTTTCCTTCAGCACCAAACCCATAATCAGTGAGACACCTACACCAATTGCAGAACTGTTGATAATCTAGTCCTCTTTGGAAGGCTGTTCTGTTAAATATGAATGTGCTTATTGCAATGATTTTATGTCTTTTCTTGGAGCTAAAATCCCTAAATATAACATCGTACTGTATGTAACAGGAAGCATTTCAGAAATAAATCATCTAATTTATAAAAATCAAAGTTTGTCTGTGAGTTTGACTATTTGTCTGTTTGTCTGTGTCAGGAAGGCAGACCTCGTACGATTGATTATGTCAGGCGAGAAGACCTCATATGATTGGCTGGCTGTGAAGATTCTGTGGAATCCTGGGGTTGGCATTTGGTTTTTAGAATTTTCAGCTAGAGAGCTCTTGGGCCTGTGGCCAGTTGCTATGGAGACAAAGCCTAGCAGCAAGGAAAGGCCACTGCATTCCCTCAGAAACCAAACTTCTGTATGTTAACAATTCTGAATACAGATTGGATTGGGGACTATGGGAAAAAGTTACGGATACTGGACAAGGCAGTTTGGGGAATCACAGACACAGGATCTCAATTCTGTGTATCTAAGGCCCTTTCCGCAGCTTACCTTTTTCGGCGCTGGGGTGCGGGGATCGTGCGAGCAGTCTCCAGCAAGAGGCTCTCGCATCCCTGCTGCTTCAGCTCTGCACGAGCTGCCTGCTCCCAAGCAGGTAGCACGAGAGCCCTGCCTCTTCCTTTCACAACGGAGCCTAGGAGTTTCCCACACTGTGCTGGGGCAGAAAGCGCAACCTCAGCAGCTCCAGAGGCTCCGCATGCACGGCAAGTGCTTGTGGGGCCCTGGAGCAATGCACCATTTTCAGCTGAAAGCTGAAAATGAAAAAGAGTGCAAGCGGCACCTGCCAGACCCTGGAGCATCACACAATTGTGAGTGCATCATGCAGATCACTCCTCACAATCGTGCGACGCTCCAGGCGCCCTTTCACATGGCAAATGCCATGCAAAAAGGGCCTAATTCCTAAGGTAAAGTAAGTAATGTAATTCCTAAGGTATTTCTAACAAGTGTTACCTATGAGAAAATAAAATCCTGGGCAACACCAGGTAAAAACACTAGTATATCTAATATATAGAAGTCAAAGTTTGTCTGTTTGTCTGTGTCAGGCGAAGACCTCATATGGTTGGCTGCCTAAGAAGATTCTATAGAATCCTGGTGTTTGGAGTTTAGAGAGGGGGGCTTTAGAATTCTCAGCCAGAAAGCCCTTGATCAACTGTGTCTGTCTTAAATAGCCTGGTTGCTGTGGCGATGAGGCCTAGCAGCAAGGAGGAAAACAGTGTATTCTGTCAGAAACCCAACTTCTGTATGTGAATAACTCTGAATACAGACTGGATTGGGGAATATGGGGAAGTTATAGATACTGGACAAGACAGTTTGGAGAATTAGAGACACGGGATCTCAAATCTTTCTAACAAATACTACCTATGAGAAAATAAAATCCCAGACAATGTATATATACTAAGGCCATTTCCATGCGGGCTTAAAAAAACCGGTGCAGAGCGTCCTCCAGAAAGGACATCTGCACCTGGGAGTGGACTGGGTTGGACTACTTTACGTAGTTCCATATCTCAGTTCGCTCCAGAACAACCCAAAGTGGTCATGCAGCGTGCTTTTTAAAAACCTGTTTCTTCAGGTTTTTAAAAAGCATGGAGCGCGCCACTCCATGCCACTTCGTTCCTGCGCTCCGGAGCAGATTTGCAGGCTCGCACCTGTGCGAGCCTGCAGATCTGCCAAGGGCGGGCTTTAGGCTGGTGAGCTTCAGTGGTTGGTGGAGAGCCTCTACCAACTGGAAGCCGCCATTTTCGTCCCTGGAGCAGTGCGGAGCGGTGGCCACGCACTGCTCCCGAGCAGCCTGGACCCAAGCGTTGAGCCAAGAAGTGGAAATGGCCTAGTTCTGAATAATGTAGAATTATTGCCTCAGAATTTTTGGTTTCAATTCTCATCCAAGGCAAGCGGTAGTCTACGCTCAACACAGATACCACCATCTGTAATAGTGTACGTGCATACCATGCCAGTACATCCTGGGGTGTATTTCTTCCATTTCAGGTTTAATACTAAAATAAATCCCCCATCACCTATGCAGTTCCTGATAGAGGCAGCTCTACTTTTGTCCTAAGGCCCATTCCCCTTTGCCAGTATGGACCAGCTCACACATTCACTGACTAATAATCTTAGTATATAGAAGACCACATGAGCCAGTATGGTATAGTTTTTTGAGTGTTGCACTGGGACTCTGGAAGAGCGGGTTGAAATCCCTGATTGGCCATTGCAACCAACTGGATGATCTTGGACAAGTCACAGTCTCTCAGACTCAAAGGATGGCTATGGCCTACCCCCGCTGAACAAATCTTGTCAAGAAAACCCCTTCAAGTTGAAAACAACTTGAAGGCACACAAAAACAATAACAATAGAAGACACTACCACATGTTATCCTTTCAAAGCTCAAAACAGTTGCTTTTGGGAACAACTCTGCCAGTTCTGGGAGCTGTAATCCATAGCCAAGATATTGCTGAACAGCAGCAAAGGGGAATACTTTTCCTAGTAATATGATCACCACCAACTGCCATTCAGCATGTACAATCTCCATTTGGAAAATTCAGTCTTCACCTACACAATAGTGTGAGTGTGTTAGTAACTCACAGCCACAGTGTGCTAGTAGTGAAAATGTACATTGGCTGAAGACCAGGAGATCAATATTATTTTTACTGAATGGAAGTTGGGATTTTTGCAAAATAATTTATTCAAAATAATTTATTCATTTTTCTCCCTCTGTGAGAACAGTGTTGAGAACTGTACAGTCCCTCTGCCTGAAGATTCATGACTTGGCCATGGTCATTTCCGCACGAGCCTGTTATAGCACAATGATTCCACTTTCAACCTCCTATGGAATCCTGGGGTTTGCAGTTTCAGGAAACTGCAAACCCCAGGATTCCATAGGAGGTTGAAAGTGGAATCATCATGCTATAACAGACTCGTGCGGAAATGGCCCATGTTAGGAAAACAACTGCAACTGAAGATTACTTGGCTATGTTGTGATACCTGGCACACAATGATGATGTCATCCTCCAGTACACATATAGGACCTTTGAGAAGTTGCAGTGGATAACAAAGCCATTGTGCATCATGGCCATATTGTGAGGCAAAAAATATGGCAAGTCTTGAGGGGCAGGGAGGAAGTTATTTGAGGCCATTCAAATCTTTGGGGAGGGAATGGAAAAGAGGCTTCTGATCAGAACCAGGGCTTTGTTGACAATTCTCTTCTTCAGGATTTCCTGACACTCGAGAAGTCCTTTTCTTACATGAGCACATGCACGAAGTCTTCAAATATTCTTTCTATCCTTAAATATTATGCGCATCTGCAACACACTGCAAGTCATGACCAGCAGAGGCTGTTTCTCTCAATGGGGGGTAGAATAAATTGCCAGCAGAGCTTGTGGAATTTCTCCCCTTCTTGTTTTCAAAGGGAAGTTGGACAGGCATCCCTCAGGGTTCCTTTAGTTGTAAGATATCTTGCCATCAAGAAAGGGTTGTAGTTGACAGAATCAGTCCATCTGCTTAATGCATACTGTGCAAATACATCTTCTTTTCCTTAATTAATTAAAGGCACTGGGGCCCCTGATTGTTATCAGAACTGCAGCACATAGGAACAAAAAATTTATCTCTACCCTAGCTGTGAGCAGGAGGAAGTTTGGAACTCCTCCAGCAGCTATGGGGCTTGGTCAGATCCTCTTTTGATAACTCCCAGAATCTCCCACCCAGCATGAGCACTGGGAATTTGACAGTTGATATCCAAAATGAGTCAGTTTTTTTCCTAGCTTGAAGTTTGTGGGTGGGACCCATTTACACCACATAGCACTATTATTCCACTTTAACTGCCATAGTTCCATCCTATGGGATCCTGGAAATTGTAGTTGAGGGAGGGGCATTTGAAATCCTCAGTCAGAATATCCCAGTGTGAGACCAGATTGCAAGTCCCAAGGGTCCACAAGAGGTAACCATGGCAGTTAGTGAAAGAATAGCACTATAATTGTGTAGTGTGAATGGGTCTCAGGTGTCTGTGAAGAGGGAAGAAGAAAAGCTCACCTCCCATATGCTGCAATCAAGATATCAGGAACTGAGCTTCCACACCTGCACACTATACATTAAACATTTGTAGTTGCTTAATAGCATAAGTAATTGAACCCTAGTGTCTTTGGATTTTACTGTTACAAAGCTGCATATGTACAAGGGCCTATCCCTACCCCAGGTATCTGCTAAAATTTCAGTACAAAACAGAAATAATGAACAGAAATATCATCTACATACCCCAAAGAACACAAAATGTTCAAATGATATAGTGGTAAGCCATCCAGGTCTCATGTAGTTCTCTCGTTCATAGGGCTACCATAAGTTGAAACCAGGCTTAGTGGCTTATAACAACAAGAAAGGCCAGCCAGTCCAGCCTCCTGCTTGACACAGAAAATCTAAAATTGTATTATCACAGACATATGGTATCCCAGACTTTCTTTAAAGACATACAGCAAAGGAGAACTGACAGACCATCCAGTACTCACCAATGGACTCACTCCAAGGGGAAAGGCCGAGATGTGTGAAAAAGAGAAGGAAAGAGATTGTTTTACTTATATCTTTACTTTTTTATTATTTTAATTTATTTCCACTATTTGCACCAGCCATTATACTACAGTTTCTTTGAGATACTTTTTCCCCCTTACTATATGGCACTTGGGCATGTATCTCAGGGATACCCTCAGTTCCCCATTAAGGCTTTCCCTCATTTAGAAGCTTACAATTATGAACTGTGTTTCTAATCTATGTTTTTTTATGCGCCTATTGTATTGCTACCACCACAGACACAACTGTAGTCAAAAACCTTTACCACTAGCATATCCAATAAAGTGTTAAAATTTGTGTTTCACACACAAGCTATTATAGTAAACAGTAATGTTAAATGTTACTCAATGTACAGAAGAAGAATATGTCTTCAGATAAGCACTTTGTTATATGATACCGCACTTGAATGTCATTTGGGAGAAAATAAAGATATAAATCAAATCAAATAAGCACTGCCTGCCTAAACTCACCTAAGAGCCTTTCCACATGAGTTTTATAATCCAATGCATACTGGTTGTGTGCCAGTGGTTATTTTCATACAATTTTGTCTGACTACTATTGTTAATCCATTCCTTTCCTGTCACATGTCCAGCTTTTTGATGCATTGGAAATAATCTACTTATTATACCACCCACAAGAAATATGTTTCTCCCCCCTCCCCCCAGTGTGAAAAAGTTAGATCACAACCACAACCAAGTGCCTCTCTACCAAGACTGCAGCATTTCAACTCCCTTAATAGGGCAAAGATATCCATATGGTGAGAGGATGGGAGTAAAGCTGGGTGGAGCTACGAAAGTTCTGAACAAGCCACGTGTAAAACACGTACAATGAGAGAAGACTGAACATGAGTTTGGATGTTGTGAAAGAAAGCACCACCATGGGGGAATGAAGAAGATATAGGGAACATTCTACAGTAAAACCCCATGTGTAAAAAAGTTCCTAAGTCTATCCATTCTAAATCCATGCTCACCACCTGAGCAAAACTCTATAGCCACCTTCCCATTCTAACTTCAATTGCTACCCTCAACTGTCACCCACCAGTTTTCAAAACACTCTTTCATACTCTTTTCATTCTCTTAGCGACACTCTTAGGCCCCTTCCACATCTTACCAGTTTCCATTGTTGTCCCGTTGAGGTCCGGCACTGCTGGGATGGGAGCATGAGCCTGAACACTTCACCTACAGAACGGTAGTGCAAACAGCATGCATCTTCCTTCTGCACAACCGGCCACTCTTCCATGCTGCACTGAGGAAAGAAGTGCCTAGATTGCACTACCTCCCTTTCTGCATGGCCGCCAGCAATGGGAGTGTCACACAATTGGGGGCCATTACCAATTTTTTTCTGGTAATGGAATATGTGACGTCTGGGGACATATGGGAAGCAGGACCACAATAACACCATGCGAAAATACAACTCATGGACCAGCAGCAACACATCCCCATCTCGAGTCAGCAAAGTAGTGCAGAAATGGCCTTAGTCAGCTCCATCATTTCAAGTACTCTCTTCCCTCTCCCAACAGATCACTTACATTAAACTCACACTGTCTTAGGCATGTTTGCTGGGGACATATTAGAGGGCTTTTTCGGTGGCTGCTCCAGACTGTAGAGCTTCTTTCCATTGAAGACCAGGCTGACCCCAACCACCCACCCTGCTCCTACTTGCAAGCAAATCCTTTTTATTTTTATTCACAAGAAAAGTGAGAAACTGGGAGAAATGGAGTTTGACAGGTTTGACTTTTCCGAGATGAAACAGGAGCAAGGAGATAAGGAAAGACTTATTCAAGCTTACAGTTCCTTCAGTGTACAGTGCTTCTGAAAAGGCCTTTCCATTGGTCCTTGTTAAGGTACCAGGATTGCACTAAAGGAATGAACTTCAGTCCCTGTGATTTCTGGCCCTATTTCCCATCCTGGCCAGGATTCCATCTGTTCTCTTTCACAGCCAGTCCTCAGCTGGGCTACTGGTTCAGCTATAAAGGAGCCCTGCCAGCTGGACTACATCTTTTTCTTTAAGTGTTCTTCTCAGGGTAGAAGACCACAAGCAGTGCAGTTGGGTTGTTGCCGCTTCAAGGGCCAGTGTTCTGAATAAAGTCCTTCTCTTCTTTCAATGGTCTATGAAATTATCATTCTTTCTCTGGTTGGACTAATATTATTTCTACGCACTATCTATGAAGGTCCTTCTGCTTGGACTAATATTATTTCTACTCACTATCTATGAAGGTCCTTCTGGCTAGTGTTAAATTTTTTAAAATGAAAATGCACTGTTTTGTCTTTTTTTTTTCTTTTTGTAGGAGAGCAAATTTGTAATTCAGTTTCCAATCCTTACTATCAAATCAGATTATAACTTAAAGAAAAAGGAAACACCAATCATCTTGGCACAGTCAACAGTAGGAAATGTTTGTGAAGGCAGATAAAAGCAATAACAAGACCTACAGGCCCTTTCCCTATGTAGGCCTTTCCCCCCGTGGGCCCCTCCCTAAACTGCAAACTCCATGATTCCATAGGATATTGAAAGTGGAATGACAGCACTATAACAATCTAGTGCGGAAATGGCCATGGTTTTGCCAATTCCTTTCTCTGAAATACAGCCTACAGTCCCTGGTGTTCCCCATCCAAGTACTTCCTGCTTAGCTACCAAGATCAGACAGGATCTGGTGCTTTTAGGGTATCTAGGCTGTCCAAAATATTATTATTATTATTATTATTATTATTATTATTATTATTATTATTATTAATTTATATCCCACCTCTCCCCATGGATCGAGGCGGTACTACAACAACACATTAAATACATTAAAAGCATTAAAACATAACCAATCCTCCCCACCCACCAACCCATCTAAAACCAACCCCCTAAAACACATTAACTGCAATCAACTAACTATTAAAAATGGGAGGACAGTTGGTGGGAGGCGGTGGAGTACTAGTCTGGGAACACCTGTCGGAAGAGAACAGTCTTGACTGCTTTTTTAAAGCAGTCAAGACTGGTAATATGCCGGGTCTCTTCCAGCAGGCCATTCCATAACTTGGGAGCGATAGAAGAGAAGGTCCTCTGGGTAACTGCAGCCAACCTAGTTCTGACTGGCTGCAATAAATTCCTCCCAGAGGATCTTAGTGTATGGGGCGGATTATATGGGAGAAGGCGATCCTGCAGGTAGGCTGGCCCCAAGCCATAAAGGGCTTTAAAGGTAAGAACCAACACCTTGTACTGTGCCCGGAAACTAATAGGCAGCCAATGTAAAGACTTCAGAATTGGTGTTATGTGGTCAGTTTTAGGTCAACCGGTGACCAACCTGGCTGCCATATTCTGAACTAATTGAAGTTTCCAGACTAAGCACATGGGTAGCCCTATGTAGAGCGCATTGTAGAGCATGTGTAAGTATATAAGTATACACATGTTGAGGCATTGTGAACCAGAAAGACCAAGATTGCTGTTGTGTGCCTTTAAGTCATTTCTGGCAGATGGTGACTCTAAAGTGAACCTATCATGGGGTTTTCCAAGGCTGAGAATGTGTGACATGCCTAGGGTCACCTAGTGGGTTTCCATGGCTGAGTGGGGAATCAAAGTCTGGTCTCCAGGGTCATAGTCCAACATTCAAACCACTACATCATACTGGGTCCAGAAGAGCTAACAGAAATCAAGAGGTGTTGTGTGCTTCCAAGTCATTTCTGACTTACAGCAACCCTCAAGGGCACCTATCATCTGGTTTTCTTGGCAGAATTTGTTCAGAGAAGGTTTGCCCATGCCTTCCTTTGAGACTAAGGCCTTTTTCGCATGGGCCTTTTCACGCGCGACAGCCCCGTGAGCCTCGCGGGAGTGGGAGCGTCGCTCCGCACAACACACTCCCACTTCCGCCCAGCTCACGGGGCTGAAGCGGCGCGAGCGCGGGTTTTTTGATTTTCACTTCCAAGTGAAAATCACCCGCGCTCGCGCAACGCTCCCGGCGCCCGCGCGCACTTACCTTTCATGCGGAGCATCCGGGAACCGGCCAGGTCGCGCTTCCTTCCCTCCGCCCCTGTGGAAGGAAGGGACGGGGCGGGGCGCTCGCGTGACACATCCTGCTTCGCACGTACGCGCGGGGGGCGGACGGGAGGAGCGCCTTTCTCTCGCACGCGCGGGGGGCGGACGGGAGGAGCGCCTTTCTCTCTCGCACGCGGGGGGGACGGATGGGAGGAGTGCCTTTCTCTCTCATGCGCGCGGGGGGGATGGAGGGGACAGGGTCCTTTCTCGCGCGCGCGGGGGGGAATGGACGGATGCGCGAGCTGCCGCCGCCTCCGGGAGGCTGCCACTTCGCCGCTCCTTCCTTCGCCTGCGGAAGGAAGGAGGGGAAGCGGCAGCCTCCCGGAGAAGGCTTGTTGCGCGAGCCGCCCTCGCCCGCTCGCGCGAGAAGACTAATGCGAAAAGGGCCTAAGAGAATGCAACTTTTCCAAGGTCACCCAGTGAATTTCCACAGCCAAGTGGGGATTCAAACACTGGTCCTCCAGTGTCCTAATTCAACACTCAAATCATTATGCCATGCTGGCTTTCTAAGTAATGACTACTTAAATTATAAATAAATTAAACAAAATAAAGCATGTCCCATCAATTTCAGTGAGACTAAAATGAAATGCTCTGGATCCAAACTAATAAGCTGTGCTTTAATAGGTCATTTTATTTTTAGTATGTGGTTTTTAAAATTATGACAGGTTGCCTTGAGTCTTAGAGAATGAATAGAATATGAAATAAAATGAAATAGCAAAAGGAAGGAAGGAAGGAAGGAAGGAAGGAAGGAAGGAAGGAAGGAAGGAAGGAAGGAAGGAAGGAAGGAAAAGAAAGAGAGAGGGAATCTCTAGCACCCTATGCTGCTGCAGCTACAGAGTTAATGTTAATCTATGCTGCACCTATTTTAAAGCTCTGCTTTAAAAAAAAAACATAGGAGCACCCCTGACAGTAGGAGACAGTGTAAAAGATTAATGGATCATTTTAGGCTTTCTAATGAGAATGAGGGTACATCTTGGACACAGGTCATAAAACTGGCTCAAGAATGACAACAGTGCATAATGACTGTGTTGCGCAGCCGCCCATTATCAGCCTAATAGGCAGGAAAAGATAGATTAGGCTAGGACTACAGATTCAGGCAACTCCTTCTCTATTAGTAGCAGATTCATTCTTTAGTATGCCAGCACTTTAGGACATCTGCTGATGTGCTTCCATTTAATATGCAGTTTCATGCTTCTCCAAAGCAGAAATACTCGCTGAGGGAGTTGTAGCCCCTCAAAAATAACTTTTAAAAACTCTTAAAATGTCCTGTGGTTTGTGGCAGGGGGAAGATGTTGTACTAGCAGTAGACACATCAGTGAAGCACTTTCTCATTTTGTTTTGACCATGGACTGCTTTGTATTTGTAGTGATACCAAGTAAATAGTAGTTCTGGCTATGTCCCTGTAGCCAGACATGAAATAATTACTGACAAGTACTGAGATGCCAGTGTGGTGTAGTGGTCTGAGCATTGAATTATGTCCCTGAAGACCAGAGTTCGAATTCCTGTTCGGCCATGGAAACCCACTGGCTGACCATGGGTGCATCACACACTCTCAGCCTCAGAAAAATCCCATAATAGGTTTGCCTTAGGGTTGCCACAGGTTGGAAATGACTTGACAGCACACAGCAACAACAACAACAAGTTAGATGCCCAGTGGACAGCAGAGGATTTTAGTGCTGATGTCATCATTTTGCATCAGCTATGGGAAGATGCTTCTGTGAATCTGACCGCTGGGTACTTCAGAGAGAGGAAGTAAATACCAGTCCTCTCAGGGCCTGAAAAAGAACATATATATGCATAAGGGAAATTTATTTCCCTAACAGGATGCCAGCCAGCCAGGCAGTAGAAGGTTTAAACTCAATGGCCTTAGGACAGTTTCTTCTTCTGTACCCTAGTTATGTTACAAGGAGTGGCTGTGGAAAGACCATTAAGCATGATATATTAAGCATGAAACACAGTTTTTCTAAGTTTGCCATTCAAACTTCTAAAGAACTAAGTCTAACATCAGAGGACATATATATACAGACAAGCACACAATTTTCATTGAAATGCTATGACATTGAATGTCCTCCCACTTAACCTTGAGGACTGGAGAAGAGAGTGAAGGCTCTAAGGCTCTTCAGTTGATTTTGGCATGGGCTTTAGTGGGTTAAAATCCAGTCTATGTCTACAGCCGCATAGCTTGGAATGCGGGTGAGGGGTGAGTGCAGGCAGAGGGGCAGGAGCATGGTCACATCTTGTGGGAGGGCATGGCCACGTCACACAAGGGTGTGGACATGTTGCCACAGGGGCATGGACACATTACATGGGAGTGTAGCCATGTCACATGAGGGCCTGGCCACGTCATGGGGGCATGGCTGTGTTGCACAGGGGAATGGCCACATCATGCGGGGCACCACCAAAAAATTGCCACCCAGAGCACTGCCCCCATCTCCACCCCCTTCTTTACACCAGTGTATGGCTCTTTTTGCATGGCATTTGTCATGCGAAAGGGCCTTTGGAGCGTTGCGCGATTGCAAGGAGCATTTCAGATGATGTCCTCGCAATTGCGCTATGCTACTGCGGGCAGCAGGTGCCAATCGCGCACTATATCGTTTTTGGCTTTTAGCCAAAAATTGTGCTTGATCACACATCGCTCCAGGGCCCCATGCACACTTACCTTGTGTGCGGAGCTCCGGGGCTGCGGCCCTCATGCTTCTTCCCCCAGCGCAGCCTGGGAAAATACCCGGCTGCACTGTGGAAAGAAGAGGCAGAGCCCTTATGCTGCCTGCCAGCTGGCCGGCCAGCAGCTCCTGTGGAGCCAAAGCAGCAGGGATGTGAGAACCTCATGGAAGAGGCTGCTCGTGTGATCCCCACCCGACCGCGCCGAACAGAGGTAAGGTGCGAAAAGGGCCTATGTCTATGGAAGTAGACTGTAAGTCACAAAAACTCATGATAAAATAAACTGGTTAGTTCTTTTTTTTTTCAATTTGCCATTACACTGCACCAGTGTGGTGTAGTAGTTTGATTGCTGTACTAGGACACTGAGAGACCAGGGTTGGAATCTCCACTTGACCATGGAAATGTCCTGGGTGACTTCAGGGAAATCCATACACTCTCTGCCCCAAAGTAAGGCAACGGTAAACTCTCTCTGAATAAATTTTGCCATGGAAATTCGGTGATAGGTTAAGTTCACTTTAGGGTCACCATGCACACTTCTGCACTAGCCTGTTATAGCGCTATGATTCCACTTGCAACATCCTATGGAATCCTGGGGTTTGCAGTTTCGGAACTGCAAACCCCAGGATTCCATAGGATGTTGCAAGTGGAATCATAGCGCTATAACAGGCTAGTGTGGAAGTGGCACATAAGTTGAAAACAATTTGAAGGCGCACAACAACGGCAGCAACAACCACAACCACCACAACAACAACAACACCAACCATTATGCTGACTAGTGCAAAAAAAAAAGGTACAATGGCCAAAAGCAATAGATTTGTTGTCTCATGCATTGTTTGTAAAACAGCAAGTACAGCTCTACATGACAAGCGGCTGAAATTTGAGGAAATGGTTTATCCTACTTCAGGTGACTATTGTACAGAAGGCCTACATGTTAGATCTAGTTCTGTTTGGATTCTGTAACAAACCATGCCTCTGGGGCATGAAAATATTATCCTGAGGGAGAAGAATTTATTCTGCAAACAGAAGGTGAAGTTTCAAAAATCTCCAGGCCAAGTTTAATCTATACATAATCATACTAACACAACATCTACTTGCAAATTGTATGTGTCAAATTTAATGTCCCATTAGAAAGATGTTAGAAGTGTATGAATCAGCCCTATGACCACCTCAGATGCTTCTGATCTAGTAATTGCAATAAATCTGACCTTGCTCTTTTAGAAAGCATTCTTGTTTTCACATTCAGAGATGTGTGGGTAAGCTTCACTAACACTCACTGAGGATTATGGGCAAACAGTTTCTACACCTTCTGAAGATCATAATTATAATGAAAAATTATCCTCATAGCCTTCAGAACATCCACTTGTGAACAATAGCTTGTGTGTGATAATATTGCTCCTACTCATCCTTATTTGGATGCCTACAAAAAAATTTATTTTGAAAAGGGACATATTGATAATAAAAGGGTAGATGGTTGATTGATGATTGATTGATTGATTGACAGGTGATAGATAGATAGATAGATAGATAGATAGATAGATAGATAGATAGATAGATAGATAGATAGTCTCTTAAATGGAGATAAGAAAGAGACATTAAAACAACATTCTCAGGTATTTATGTCTATCTTTGTGTTACAGTTTTCCTAAATAAATTCTTTTTAAAGAGGCTGCAAGCTCCTTTTCCACATGAATGTGTAGCGAGTTCTGACTTCAATTCCTTTCTCTATTTTTTCAGAGAATTATTTATTTGTCCTGATAAACTGTATTCTATTTCAGTCAATCAGGGGGAGAATCTCTGAATAATTTAGAAAAACAGGTTTCTTCTGGGTGCTGTTTTTTGTGGTGCCAGCCACTACTCATTTCTCTTCAAATATTACTCAAATGTATAAACATGTAGGAGCATTATTGAATTTGTAAACCTCCACAAGTTTAAAGCACTTAAATAAAATAATATTATTATTGGTAAACAAAACTATCAGGAAATGGAGGAAATTTTTAAAAAGAAATCAGAAGACAAACATAATTCTACTTTCTTATTTAGATGGGATTCAAGTCTGCCGAGCCCGCACTACAGATTGAGCAAATTACTACACTAGAAATCAGCTTCAACATACTCTCACCTGGAATATGAAATATAATAGACAGCATCTCTCTAGGTTGGATGATTTCTTACACCCATAGACAGTGCTTGGAAAAGCTTTTTGGGTGGGAGGAAAGGAAATGCAACTCCTGGAATCCCCAGCTAGTAACTATAAATTCTCCAAAGTTCTGAATATAGTGGCAGTATACAGAAGTGGTGTTCTGCTGGAGGAATGAAAAAATCCACTGGATCAGGAGTCTTTGGACAATGTCTCTGAGTTGCAAAGAAAGGTTTGCACATGATGTATCCAGATCTACAGATTTGGATACATCATGTGCAAACCTATCTTTGCAACTGGTCTTTATCTATGCTTTCCAATGCATAAATCCACATTTAGTAGCAAAAAAGACATCATCAGGACAATGATGTGGCCGAACAACCCTCACTTAGGAGGTACTACACAGTTTGCTGTGTCCACCAATTAGGATGCATATTAGAACTTTGTAAAATGGCTGCTTAATGCACATTAGTTGTTATATGCCATCAAGTCAGTTTCAATTTAGGGTGACCCTCTAAACAAGAAACCGTAAAAAAAACAAAACCTATTATTAACAATCCTGTTCAGGTCTTGCAGATTTAGGGGCATGGTTTCCTTGAATGGGTCAATCTGACTGAAATCTACTTTTCCTACTTCTGTCAACTCCTCCCAGCATGAGTTGCTCTTTTAATGAATCCTGCTTTCTCCTTTCGGCTTCTAGTGAGATTTCAGGCTTGATTGCTCCACCCCCACCCCACCCACCCTTTTTTTTTTTTTTAATCCTTTTTGGTCCATGGTATCCATAAAACTCTCCTCCAGCAACACATTTCAAACAAATTGAATGTTTTTTTCCTGATTTTTTTGTTCTTTTTGTTTTGTTTTGAGGCATTCATATCCACACATAGAAATCAAAAAGACAACTATATGGGTGATTCTGACTTTGGTATTCAGTTATATAGCTTTACACCTCAGGATCTTACCCGTCATAGCTGCCGTTCCAAGTTCTAGGCCATTTCCATGCTACACTGTTATAGTGCTATTATTCCACTTTCAACATTCTGTGGAATTCTGGGGTTTGTAGTTTACGAGGCCAAAGAGCTCTCTGGCTGAGAATTCTAAAGGCCCCTCCCTAAACTGCAAACCTCAGTATTCCATAGGAGGTTGAAAGTGGATTAATAGCACTATAACAGCGTAGTGCAGAAATAGCCCTGGTCTTCTTCTTGATAGCTTCTTAATTTCCTGCCTGCAGTCTCCATTTTGACTGAAGTCTGAGCCAAAGTATGGAAACTCTTTAATTATTTTTTATGTCTAGCTGATCATTAGCTGTATAGTGAGGAAGATCTTCTGTATATTTGTTATATCTAATGATTAAAAGATTTATCAGTTTTGCGTTTCTCCACAGTCAAATTCTTTTAATTTCTACCTCTTTCCATATGACGACTTCACGGACCCCAGGTTAAAAATGACTGGGATAGATGATAACAATACATGGTTGCTAAGAAAATCCATTTTCACTCCAGTTCCTATAGGTGCTGCAGGTAAACTCACAAGGCACAGGTGAGTCCAAGGTGGGTAGCAGATGATGTCACAGTCCCTTGCTATAATCAAAAAGTTCCAGGTCTTTGTCTGATCTTTTATCTTTCCCCTTTTTAGGAATCTATCTTGACTCGCCCCAGGATTCCAGTTTTGTACTATTCTATGTATAGATAACCATTTCACAATGAAATCCTATACTCATTTTCCTAAGAGTCAGCCCTACTAACTTACAGAGACTTATTCTGAATAGATATACATAAGATTGCAATGTCAGTGTGTGGGAAATAGGCTTCCCTTGCTTCGGCAAATATCTAAATAGTTTACATACTGACTCTCTTGTTTTATTGTACACTTGGATATTGCAGAGAACACATCAAGCAGTTCTGAAAAGTGGAGAATCCACAGAAACCTCTGTTTATATGGAGTTCTCTGCCAGCCTTTGGGTTTCCCTGAGCTTTGGACTACAGTCTTAATTAAAGTGTGGTTCAATAAAACAGGAGACTATATTTCCAGTGCTTATTTAAAAGTTCAATGAGACAATAGAGTCAATTTGTATTCCATACACAAGAAAGAAATGCTTATCAGCCATTACTAAAAGGCATTTTTTTAAAAAAAGGAACATATTGCATAATTAAAACACGCCAAAAAGAGAAGAAATGTAGTTATGCCAGTTCCTTGAAGCACTGTCTGTCCCCTGAAGCCCTTTCATGCTTAGGGCTAAAAAAACAAAACTAAAATACTGGGAACAGGTGTAACTTGACCCTGTGAAGAGCTGATAAGATCTGACTGGATCAAAGGCCAAGGTCACTCAAATAGCAAGACTGCCTGGCCGATATTATTTTTGTCACGGTTCCAAATCGTTGAGAGGTAGGGCTTTGAATCTGGCACCTGAGAATCATATGATATGATAGTCTAGTTATTAGATATGACAGACAGAAAAAGCAGGATGTAGCACAGCTTCCTTGTGATTAGTACCCCATATTTTACAGTGTCACTGCTTTGAAGGCTGTAATACCACCAAGAATCCTTTAAGATCTTGTGCTGGAGGAAAGGAAGAAAGAAGAAAAGAAATCGTATTGAGACAGCAAAATGCCTAATCGTCCTGCATGAATTTACAGGTCATTTTCCTACCTGGTGACAACAGCCTCCCCTTTCCTTCCTTCCTCAAAAGTTAACACAATCACAATACACCCATATGCACCCAGGTTCTTCCTTCCATAACTAGGGCCCTTTTCGCACCTTACCTGGTGCTGCTAGCGTTGCGAGGGTTTTTTGTCATCCTAGGACATTTCCACCCTACTCTGCTATAATGCTATTATTCCACTTTCAACATCTTATGGAATCCTGGGGTTTCCAGTTTAGGGAAGGCCATTTAGAATTTGCAGCCAGAGACTTGTTTGGCCTCAGTAAACTACAAACCCCAGAATTCCACAGGATGTTGAAAGTGGAATAATAGAACTATAACAGCGTAGGGCGGAAATGCCCATAGAGATCCAACTTCTCATTTTGTTGCTGTTGCTGTATTTTTACAAGTGAAAGGAGGATGTACATTTCTTTCTTCTGAATAGAATACAAAGTGATTCTATTATGTTACTGAATCCTGTGGGTTTTTACTCTAAAGGCACTAGATCCTATCTGATCTTGGAAGCTAAGTAGAGTCAGTCCTGGTTAGTACTGCAATGGGAGACTGCCAGTTAATACCAGGTTGCCGTAGGCTATATTTCACAAGAAGGAACTGGTGAAAACACTTCTGAATATTCTTTGCTTTAGAAAACCCCACAAAATTCATGGGGCCACCATATATCAACAGGCAACTTGAGAGAACATATATACACACTTCCATACTCAAATGTGTTAACTAGCTTGACTGCTTTGAACTGATGTGTTTTTGCTGCTCTTCCTCAGAGAACAAAATGTCTTGAGCTGACCCTGTTTCTAGTTATAAGACTCCAGTAAAAGCCTCTCAAATAGTAGCTGTTATGCCAATTCCTTGAAACATGGTCAATACCATGTTTCCATTCATTCTGTTCCTTGGGCGGGGAGGGGAGCTATTTGTAGTAGATTCTTGGATCTGGCTTAGGGCTCTTCCAAAGGATTTTGAAAACTGAGGCATAGCTTGCTGAGGTGATTCTGTGCTTTGAAGAACAAATTTTCTCTGATTTTTAAGAAATCCCTAAAAGTTATCATCTTACAGTGCAAAAGTGCATTTCCTTGGTGCACTGATGCACTATAACTCTAAAGCCACTTCTGCACTACACTGTTATAGTGCTATTTTCAACATCCTATGGAATCCTGGGGTTTGCAGTTTATGGAGGGGCCTTTAGAATTCTCAGCCAGAGAGCTCTTGGGCCTCAGTAAACTACAAACCCCAGAATTCCACAGGATGTCAAAAGTAGAATAATAACAAGGTAGTGCAGAAACGACCTAAGATTAAGAAACCCACTCAAAAATGACAATATAATGGCCCTTTTCGCACGGGCTTTCCCGAGCGAAATAGCCCCGTGAGCCATGCGGGAGTGGGAGCGCCGCTCCACACGACGCACTCCCACTTCCGGCGCTCTCACGGGGCTGCAGCGGCGCGAGCGCGGGGTTTTTGATTTTCGCTTCCAAGCGAAAATCACCCCGCGCTCGCACAACGCTCCCGGCGCCCACCCACACTTACCTGTTGTGCGGTGCGTCGGAGAGGCGGCCGGGTAGGGCTTCCTTCCCTCCGCTCCTGCGGAAGGAAGGGGTGGGGCGGGGCGCTTGCGTGACGGATGCGTTGGCATCCTGCTTCGCGCAGGTGGGGGGCTGCTCGTGACAGCCTCCCGCTTCGCGCGCGCGCGCAGGGGTTGGGTGGGCGCGACTGTTGCTCGCTCCTGGCGCGCACGGGGGTGGGTGGGCGCGACTGTCGCTCGCTCCTGGCGCGCGCGGGGGGGACGGGCGCAACTGTCGCTCGCTTCCCGCGTGCGCGGGGGCGGCGCGAGAGGCTCCTGCTTCTCGCGCAAGCGGGGGAGGATGGACGCGCGAGCCGCCTCCGCCTCCGGGACGCTGCCGCTTCCCCGCTTGTTCCTTCGCCTGCGGAAGGAACGAGCGGGGAACCGGCAGGCTCTCAGAAGAGACTTTTCGCGCAAGCCGCCCACCCCGGCTCATGCAAAAAGCCTCAGTGCAAAAAGGGCCAATGTTTCAGCTGGTGCCCAGAATTATTAGAAAATAGTCTAAGGCAACAGAAATTTTATTTACACTTTTTTAAAAAACAAAACAAAACTATAGGAGCAACATCACAACCTCCCAGCACATTTGCCCCATCTGGAGGAGTCCAATACATGTAGCTCCCTGTAACAACAACAACAACAAAAAATCCATGTTCACAGCAAGGAGTGTACACAGATAGATGCAGCCTTCTGGATGTATTGTTCCTATTCTTGTAGGGAGAGGACAAAGTTTTGAGAAATGGTATTTCTGAGGCAGTCCATCCTCGTACCTCTCAACTGTCCCATTTTGGCAGGAACTGTACTTAATCCTCTGCCATCCCTCTTTTTCAGCTGCTTTTAAAATGTCCCAGTTTTTCTTTCCTCCTCTCACTTCCCCCTTTGGCCTCAGCTTCAAGTACTGCAAACTGAGTTCAAAGTGCAAAAATAGTTTGCATTCAATTAACTCGGGCAGGGGAAGAGGGTGGAATCCTGCCCGGCCCAATAAACTCAAGCAAAAGCAAACTGCTGCCACCTCTCCCGGCTTGTGTGTTCTCCTTATTAATTACTTTTGACATCTTGACCACACTCTGATATTGCTTGGCCAGACATGTCCTGGGTTTCATTGGTGCAATGTTGAGCGTACATATCCTGCCACCACAGCATTCTACAACTTCTTATGTTTAACTGCAAGTCTAGACTAGGCCTCAGTTCAATTAGGGTGAAAGTAAGGCTTCTCTGGAGCCATTGCCCTATAGATAAGTAGTATTTGGTTGTTTCCCAGCCTGTAAGAAGGACATAAATGGATTCAAAAGAATGCAAAAAGGAAACTGCATGCCAGTCTTGGATGGCTTCTCTCCCTCCTCTTAGTATGTCTGCTTTTTTTTAATAAAAGGGCATTTTTTTTCTTTTCTTTTCTTTTCTTTTCTTGTCCGTGTGTGTGTGTGTGCAAAATAATAATAATAATAATAATAATAATAATAATAATAATAATAATAATAATCACCAAAAGATTTGTCAAGACAAGCTTTGGCAACTACTGTATAGTGTGGAGCAGAAGAAAAGGATGAAGTTTTCTGCTTTGAAATGCCCCTCCTCCTTAGTCTCTTAAGAATGTGTGGATGATGTATAATAGATACCTGTCTGATATAATTAATTATATTTTTCCTAAATTTAACATTGCCTGAAGGGGAAAATCATTTTGCTTGGTGAAATCCCTCATGCCACACAAAGTCTGCGAGCGAGCCAGATTTAATTGCTGTGATAAAAACCACAAGAAAGACCAGGTTTGCATTAAATCTGTAACCGCATCTAGGGAAGAACAGCTTTAATCACCTTTGAAATGGTGACCACAAGATAATTAAAGGGAAAGTGGTCTCATTAGTAATTATCCAAGAATATCAGATCTCAGTATAGGGTTGTGTGTCTGTGTGTGTGTGAAGTCCAATTTAAAAATACTTTGGCATGGCCTTTATTTTTTTTCTTTTCTGCTCTGTTTTTGGAGTGTACAGAAACACTGGGACTCTTGTAAAAGGGAAAGAATGAGCCCAAACAGGGTTTCTTTGCAAAGTTCACAACTAGAGAACTGCATGCCTGGTGCACTAAACATATGACAACACCAGCTGATATCCCAGCCACTACAGATTCTCATGCCCACTTTATTACAGCTCTTTTCTGGCCTGAGGCCCATATCAATACACCATACCAAGAATTTCCTCCATTGTTCATATGTTTATAGGCTTATTTTGGCTGCCACCTTTGTCCCTAACTACTCTTTACCACTGATGTTGAAACTGAACTTTTCACCCCATTACTATACCCACATGTTTTGCATTTCCATTACTATTCTCTCTCTCTCTCACACACACACACACACACAGCACCCATTCATTAGTATAAATGTCTATCCACAGTTGCCTCACTCCATGCATCGGATGAAGTAAAACTGTTGCCATTTCCGCACCTCACTCTTTTCCATTGTCATCCCAGCATCATCCCAGCAGTGCCTTTGGTAGGATGGGAGCATGTCCCCAATGCTTCCCTCTGCACCTGGCCAGCTGCCTGCAGATGGAAGGCTGAGCAACACACTCCTTCCTTCCACACTGTAGCCATCCTCTTTCCCATGCTGCACTGGGGAAGGAAGCACATAGATAGCACTTCCTCCCGTTCCACATGGCCATCAGTAATAGGAGCATTGCACAATCATGGGGCATTAATGGGTTTTTTCTATTAATGGTACATCTTGCTATTGTGATGGGTGAGGATGCGTTGGCAGTGGGACTGTGACAAGATTGTATGAAAGTACGACTCATGGACCTCTGCCAACGTGTTCCCATCACAGAACAGCAGCTCCATATGGGAATGGCCTAAGTCTGTAAAAGCTTATGCTATAAACTTTTTTCTCAGTTAGTCTCAAAGGTGCCACAGCATCCTTTTGCATACAGACTAACATGGTTATTTCTTTGAATATCATTACCTGCCTAGTAGCCAAACGTGTCAGCATAACCACACAGATTATGGCTAAGGTAGTGATTACTCTATGTCTCATGAGGAGAGAACAGTGGGGGCCAGTATGCTCCATGACTCTTTGGTGGCTGGTTGCTTCTATAACAAAATCCGCTCTGAGTTTTAATGTGAGGTTCAAAGTAGCTATACAAGGGCTGAACTGAGGAAAAATGGGGTGGCATTAATAGTGAATAGGACATAGCAAAAACATTCAAAGGATATCATGCAAAGTCTGACCAAATATGGTCAGTAAGACTTCAGGGAAAACCTATCAATATAACCATAATCCAAGTTTATTGCTGCAGCTACCAAGGCAGAAGAACAAGAAACTGAAAGATTCTATGCTGGAAATCCAGGAGGAAATTGATCATACAGCAAAACAAGACTTCTTGTTAATCATAGGCAATTGGAATGCAAAAGTAGGAAACAGAACAGAATAAAGAACGTGGAAAACTTCAGCCTAGTATCAAAAAATGAAGCAGAGAGTGACAGATTGAATTTTGTGAGGCCAACACTTTATTCATTACAAACACATACTTCAAACAACCCAAGAACTAATTGTGTACATAGTCATCCCTTGTGGCCAATATAGAAATCAAATAGACTACATAACTGGAAGCAGAAGGCAAAGAAGCTCCATTCTCTCTGCAAAAACAAGACTAGGAGCAGATTGTGGCACAGACTATGAACTGCTAATATCAAAAATTAAAATAAAACTAAAGAAGAACACAATCAACCATTGTGTCAAAATACTACCTGAAAAGCATCCCTGTGGAATTTAAAGATAACATAGAAAAATAGATTTGCACGATAAAGTGTAATTGACCAGGAGCCAGAAGAACTCTGGACCAAAACCAGGAACGTTGTCAGAGAAGAATGCAAAAAAGACACTATCTGCAGCCAAAAAGTGGGGGGAAAGTCTCACTAGTGTTACCGCAGTTGCTGGCCCGGACTTGTGGGATATTAGATATCACTTTGATATCAATAATTTGGCCTTCTTTACCTATTCCTCTCCACATGCTGTGAGGTCGCCCGGACAAGCTCACAGACAGTCACGGCCGCTAATCACTGTAATATTCCAAACAAATGCAGGCAGGCCATAAATAGCCGTCCCACTGCTTCGGAAGACCTCAAAGGCAAGTACTCTATTATGTATGCACGCTACTTACAAAGAATTCCCTGCCCCAAGCAGGCAGCTTGATTAGATGGATCTTCATCTGTCGAGCACTCTGTATTTGCATACTGTCTACTCTATTGTCAATTTGTACTTAACTCAATCATGCTAAATTCTGACCTTTCGGAGGTTTTATCTCCAGCCCGAAACTCATAGTTTTCCCCAAGTACGGACTAGCCTACGGCCACATTTTCCCCTATAAGAACCCCTGGCTTTGAGAGCTTCTTTGGATCACTCCCGACTTCCATCCCACCTTGCTGCCACTTTGCTTGGCGAGCCTTTCCTTCAGTCCCACGTACTGAGAACTCCATACCTCCAAACTTCTGCTGCAGACTACCCAGGCTTCAGGACAGGTGTAGTATTACCCAAACCAACAACTCCTCTAAAAATCCCTCTATCCCACCCCAACCTTTATTTCTATAGTTATCTGAGTGACTGTGCTGCATACACTGTTTGTATTTTAATAAAAACAATTATTATTATTTCCCTTCTGTTTGCTCCTTGACTCGGCCTGACCCTGTAGACATTGGGTAAAAGATCTCACTCTGTTGCCCTGCCTCCCGCATTGCTAGCTTGTGCTCTTTGACTAATTTCCCCAACTTATATAATTTGGAACGCACTTAGGTGTCCCTCACGGGACCCCCATAAATCAGGGCAACACTAGATAAGATTAGAGAGGTAATTCTTTGAGCAACTAAGGACAAATGAGAACAAAAAGGAAAAGGTGCAGAAATATGGTCAGAACCCTGAATGCAACAACTTATGCGCTAGGACAAAGAGAAATACTATAATAATCAATGCAGAGAAATAGAAGATGACAATCAAAGAGGAAGAACAGTTGTCCACCAGATCTGAGAAATCAAATGGAAATTTAAACCAATTGTGGAGATGCTATATGACCAGCAGAACACACTACATGACCAATGAGAAATAAAAACTGATGGAAAACAACACAGTGAAGAACTATATAAAAGAGATGAAAGAATGGTAAATTCATTTAAGGAAGAAACATTTGGAGACAGACCTCCAAATTTTAGAAAATGAAGTGAAAACTGCACTCAGGGCATTCAGGAGAAATAAATCACCAGGAACAGATGGCATGCCAATAGATCTGCTTCAAGTTACAGTCAGCAGCTACTCTAATTCTAACTAAAATCTGCCAACAATTATGGAAAACAAAAGTAATAGGTTTGGATGGCATGGATATCTATGTTATGACAGACTAACAGTGAATAAAGAGTTTATAAATCATTGTATCTGGAAAACATTGTTGAAGGTTTGGCTACAAATAAAGCAAAAATTTTATACAAAACTTCCAGTCTGGACTTCACCACAAGAAGCTTACAAAATTGCCCCAACAAAACAACAAAATCTACTAACATATCAAGAGCCGTTGAAATGGGAAGGGGGTAAGCCAAGAATGTGTACAGCAGAAGAATTAAAGGCTGTAGGATATGAGCTAAACTGGTTCGCATGGAGATAATTCAAAGAGAGATTTAAAATGGATCAAAAATTACATGAATTTGAGAGAAAAGAAAATAAGTTAGATTTATTGATGAAGGGAAACCAAAAGAAGAGAATCTCTAAATTTTATAAATTATTGTTGAAAAGAGAAATGGAATCAGAAGTTGTTAAAGATACAATTATTAGGTGGGTACAGAACATGGGAAACTCAATTGAATTAGAAACTTGGGAGAGAGCATGAAAAAGAAAATGAAATTCAACAGAGAGAAGTGTAAGGTCCTACACTTGGGTAGAAAAAATGGAATCCACAAATATAGGATGGGGGACACGTGACTGGGTAGCAGTATGTGTGAAAGGGATCTAGGAGTCTTCATAGACCACAAGCTGAACATGAGTCAGCAGTGTGATGCGGCAGCCAAGAAAGTCAATGCAATTCTTGGCTGCATCAATAGGAGTATGGTGTCTAGATCGAGGGAGGTACTGGTACCTCTCTACTCTGCTTTGGTGAGACCTCATCTTGAATACTGTGTCCAGTTCTGGGCACCCCAATTCAAGAGGGATATTGACAAGCTGGAGCAAGTCCAGAGGAGGGCGACCAAAATGGTGAGAGGCCTGGAAACCATGCCCTATGAGGATAGACTTAGAGAGCTGGGTGTGTTTAGTCTGCAGAAGAGAAGGTTAAGAGGGGACATGATATCCATGTTTAAATATTTGAAGGGATGCCATGTAGAGGAGGGAGAGGGCTTGTTTTCTGCTGCTCCAGAGACCAGGACAAGGAGCAATGAATTCAAGCTGCAGGAAAGGAGATTCCACTGAACCTCAGGAAGAAATTCCTGACAGTCAGGGCTGTCCGGCAGTGGAATATGCTGCCTCGGAGTGTAGTGGAGTCTCCCTCCTTGGAGGTTTTTAAGCAGAGGCTTGATGGTCATCTGTCGGGAGTGCTTTGAGGGTGTTCCTGCATGGCAAGGGGTTGGACTGGATGGCCCCTGTGGTCTCTTCCAACTCTACATTTCTATGATTCTATGATTCTATGAAATTGATATAAAATTTACACCAAATTTAAATTTAAGAGAAAATTTTTATAAATTGCTGCAAAGATAGTACATGACCCCAGAAAGATTACAAAAAATAACTAAAACTGGAAATGTAAAGTGTTGGAAATGTGACGAAAAGACGGGGTCCTTTTTTCATATGTGATGGACTTGCAGGATAGCAAAAAAAAATTGGAAGGGGATACATGATAAAATTCAAAGAATTTGCAATTTGAATTTTGAAATGAAACCAGAATTTTACTTGTTAAATATGTTAGGGCAACAAAGGGAAATAAGAAGCCATTAGAAGATATTATTATATTTAATAACTGCTGCAAGATTGACATATGTGCAACACTGGAAAGAAAGGAAATAAATTGATATAGAAGAATGGAAGTTAAAAGTTATAGATATGGTAGAGATAGAAAAACTAGCATTTGCTTGGAAGAATAAACCTATCCAGAACTTTGAAAGGGAATGGAAAGGAGTTTTGGACTGAATAAAGATATAAATGTACAAGAAATGAAGAAAGAAATAATGTAGTTGTTCTTTTCCCTATTAAGCAGAAACGATGTTTGTATGTAATGTAAATAAGCAGATTCAACTGGAAAATTTAAGCTTGGAAGTGAGGAGGGGGGCTTTTTATTTTTGGAGTAAATTTTCAATAAAAATATATTTTTTAAAAAATTATGGAAAACAAAAGGATGGCCCACAGATTAGAAACTCTCAATATACATTCAAGTCCCCAGGAAAGGGGACACCAGGGATTGCAGTAATCACAGGACTGTTGCATTAATCTCCCATGCAAGCAAAGTGATGCACAAAATTCTACAACAAAGACTTTTACTATAAATGGAGCAAAAAATGATAGATGTCTAAGTTGAGTTCAGGAAAGGAAGAGGCACTAGGGAGCATATTGCAAATATATGTTGAACAATGAAGTGCATCAAAGAATTTCAGAAGAAAATCAGCCTGTGCTTTGTCGATTATAGCAAAGCCTTTGATTGTGTAGCTCAAAGCTTTCCAAACTTTTTGATGACACACTTTTTCAACATGCATCATTTTGTGACACTGTAATTCAATTTTACTAGCAAACTGGAGGTACCCAGAGGTGTATTTAGGGTGGGGAAAGGCAGCCCCCCCCCGATATCCTGGCCTGCCGCTGTTGCCCTTGCCAGGAAAGGCCACAGCGAGAGTGGTGGCAGGGGGAAAGGCAGCCCCCTCCCACCCGGTCCTTGCCTGTTGCTGTCATTCTTTCTGGGGAAAGGCCTCAGTGAGAGCAACAGCAGCAGACTAGGCTGGAGGGGGGGTCTTTCTTGGCTTGGGAGGTGACATACCAACACACAACAGGCGACACAGTAATGTGTCATGACACACCATTTGGAAAGCACTGCTACAGAGAGCCAGCATGGTACAGATTTTGAGTTCTGGATTATGACTCTGGTGTCCAGAGTTCAAATACCCACTCAGCCATGAAAGCCCACTGAATGACCTTAGGCTAGTCACAATCTCTCAGCCTCAGAGGGAGGCAAGGACACACCTGCTGAAAAAAAATCTCGCTAGCAAAATACCATTATAGGGTCACCTTACAGTTGCCATAAGTCAGAAGTGATTTGAAGGCACACAAAAACAACAACTAAATTTCCTATTCAGATGAAGTCCATTGGCACTCCAATCATCAAAACATCAGACAACTCCAATTGTCTGAAATCAAACACTAACGATCTGTAGTCCAACAAAAAAGATGTTGTGTCTGGCCTTTCAGAATTGATATGTTCTAAAGCAGAATCACCACCAAGAAATGTTGTTTTCTTCCCAGCTCTGTCTCCTCATTATGTCCTGGGTGTTCTTCATGCTCATATCTTATACTTACATATTGGTGAATATTGTTTCTCTATGTTAAATAGGAATAATACTTAGATCTCAGCACTTTACAAACAATATGAGGAAGGGCACCCAGATGCTGACAACATGGTGTGTGATCTCTTCAGGCTCACTGTTAGGAACTTTTACACGCCATATGAGCACATTAAAGTCAGGAAATGAGTAAGCCTGGGACTTCACAGAAATTATGCATGCCTTCATGTTTCAAAATCTGCAGCAAACATGGGCTCTGTGCAAATGGGGCCAGGGAAGAGAAGGTTCCCTAGAACTTTGTCAGAGAATTGTTATTGTCCTTTATTGTCTCCAGTACAACTCTTTTATTACAACAGTTCCATGGGTTGCTGATGTGCTTCTGGGACTAATTCAAAGTGCTAGTTACGACATGCAAAGCCTATTGCAGCTAGTCTAGGTTATCTGAAGGACCACAATATAGACCTTCCCAGGTTTTGAAATCTTCCCTCTTCTTCATCTCACCTCCTCACAGCTACATCTAAAAAAACCCACAGAAGATGGCTTTGGCAGTGGGTGCTTCCACACTCTGGAACTCCCTTCCTAGAGAAAATAGACTGCACCCTCAGTGGTGTCTTTCTGGTAGCAAGTGAAGCCTTTTTTATTGTTTTGTTTATGAGGATGTTCAGAAGTGTAGCTACAGACAAGAATTCTGCTTTACAATTCTACTTTACCATGAGAAGCAACATGGTAGGTAATTGTTTGAGTATTAGACTTGGATGCCTGGAGACCAGGGCCCTTTTCACATGGCATTTCCATGCGAGAGGACCCCCCGAGCATTGCACAAATGTGAGGAGCGGTCCACACGATGCACTCACATTTGCACGACTCTCCAGGGCCTGGCAGGCACCGCTTGTGCACTTTTTCATTTTCGGCTTTAAACCGAAAATGTTGCGCAATCATTGCTCCCAGGCCCCGCGCACACTTACATTGTGTGTGGAGCCTCAGGAGCCGGGCCGGTCATGTTTCCTGTCTCAGTGCGGCCTGGGAAGGTCCCGGGCTGCACTGTGAAAGGAAGAGACAGGGCTCTCGCATGAGCAGGAAGCTCCTGTGGAGCTGAAGAAACCTGGACGCGAGGGCCTCTCACAAGAGGCTGCTCGCGTGATCACTGCACCTCAGCGCTGAGAAAAGGTAGGATGTGGAAAGGGCCCAGGGTTCAAATGCCTGCTCAGCCATGGAAACCCACTAGCTGACCTTGGGCAAGGCATGTTATCTCAGTCTCAGAAGAAGGCAAGGGCAAACCTCAGCCATTTTCGCACTAGACTTTTATAGCGCTATGATTCCACTTGAAACATCCTATGGAATCCTGGGGTTTGCAGTTTTGGGAGGGGCCACCTGGCCCCTCCCAAAACTGCAAACCCCAGGATTCCATAGGATGTTTCAAGTGGAATCATAGCGCTATAAAAGTCTAGTGCAGAAATGGCCCTCCTCTCAATAAATCTTGCTAAGAAAATCCCTTGAAAGGCTTACCTTCAGGTCACCCTAAGTCAAAAATGACTTGAAGGCACACAACAACAACACTTTACAGATACTTCCCAATTCAGGAACAAAGCACTTAGGCAAAGAGACCTAGAGACTCAAAATGATATGCCAGCTATGGCTTTTCTTGGTCAGAGATAACCTAGCTACAGTAGAATAAGAAATAATTAATAACACAAAAAATTAAAATAAATTGTTCACCTCTTGCTAGAAAGAGACATATGAATCACCTCATCAGATTAGGCACTTCTCCATAGTGAGGGTGTGTTGTTGAGAAAGAATACAATATTGTTTACTTCATGTGTTATCAGAGGAACGCTAAGAGGACACAGGAGAAATAGAGGCAGGAGCAGCTGCATACTTACATGGCAAACTTATTTCTTATATGCAAACTGTATCAAAGGGATTTTCGGAGGCCTGGGGGGACTTCTACCGGACGAATTGCCAAGAGCTAAATCTGGATCCAGCCCCTGCTCTTTTGCCCTTCAACACTGCAAAATGCAACAGCAGAAAACAGAGAAGGAAACATACAAAAGTGCTTCCCCCAAAGACCTCAAAACTCAGGCAGGCTCATATAATCTTAGGCCCTTTTTGCACGTGGTTTCTGTTGCGAGAGGGCCCCTTGAGCGTCGTGTGAATGGGAGCGTCAGTCCATACGACGCATTCCCATTCACACGACGCTCACAAGCCTAAAGTGGGCCGCGTGCACATTTTTTTATTTTCGGCTGGAAGCTGGAAATACTGCATGGTTGCGCAATGCTTCCGGGGCCCTCGTGCACTTACCTGCCGTGCGGTGCGTCGGACAAGCCAGGCCGGTTGCGCTTCCTCCCCCAGCACAGCCTACAGCTCCCAGGCTGCTCTGCGGAAGGAAGGGGCAGGGCACTCGCGTGACAGTCGCATGACCAGGAAGCGAGCTGCAGGACGAAGCAGCAGGGAAGCGGCAGCGTTCCTGCTGAGGCTTTTTGAGCGAGACGCCCCCCCCCCAGCCGCGCAAATGGGTAACATGCAAAAAGGGCATCAGAGTGGGGCCATGGAGCTGAACTCTTGTTTCAATGCAACAGGCTAACTTAGGGAGCGTAGAGCAGACTCAATGATACGTACTGCTGCATCTATCAAAAGAGGGAAAGAGACAGGGACTTAGGTGGAAGGCTAAGAGGATGGAGTGACCATCGCCAAAGCATCTGCAGCCTGAAATAGTTGCCTCTGGGGCCCATTCACACTATAGAATTATTACATTCCACTTTAACTGCCATAGCAACATCTTGTGGAATTTGGGATGTGCAGTTTGATGAGGGTCTTGAGCTTTCTGGCTGATAATTCTAAATACCCCCTTAAACTACAAATCCCAGAATCCTGTGGGATGGAAAAATGGGATGGAAAAATGGCACTTAAAAGTTCAGTCATAGTGCTATAATTGTGTTGTGTCGAAGGCTGGGATGGAAAAATGGCACTTAAAAGTTCAGTCATAGTGCTATAATTGTGTTGTGTCAAAGGCTCAATAGGCTAGTCTATACTATAGTCATATTTCTGGATTCCTTCTGACCACTGAAGAGCTATCTGAAAATCAACCTTGTATGATATTTTTGGCCTGTATCTGGATTTTCCATTGTTCTGCTGCATTCTCTCTCCCCTCACCCCCTCTATGCATTCATGATGAATGAATTCATGGGTGAAAAGAAAGGCTTTAAATTTTTTTTTAAACCAGACAATTATAGACAAAAACAGTCATTAGAGAAAAGCACACACACATACATTCATACACACCCCGTCAGCCTAAGCTAGCCCAAATAGCCTGGTGAGGAAACAATGAAGGAACCAAAGCATTGTTTGAGCAGCCTATTTATTAACAGATTTACAAAGAGGGACAGCAACTTGGCTAAAGCCTTATTGTTGAAATGAAAAAAAAAACACAACATAATTATGACATTCAATTATTCCATTAAGTGAAATTAACTATTCTTCTTGGGTCTTTGGAAAGAGCAACACTAAAGCCCATGATCTGAATAATTAGGTCAGTGTTGATGATTTCTGAAGGAAAGTCTGTCTAGACTGGATCTTTTAAAAAAAAAAAAAAAGTCGTTTTGAGAGTAGAGGGGCAGGGCTCTGTGTTTGTATGCCTGTGTGCATTTGCTCCTTTGAATTCTCAGGGTGGTCATGTTAATAGGTTTGCCCTGGCAGGTAGAGCAAACTCTGGATCAAGGTGTGGCATTCCCGCTTTGATGTCGGCTGTCATGCTTGACTGCGTTTGGATCTCTTTGGCTGCCATCAAGTCTGTTGTCGTGGGAGACCAGGTAAACCAGAGCTGTTCTCTTTGACAATCCCTCGTTGGCACAGGGAAATCTTTTATTCTGGGAGGTATTTGGGGGGGTTTTGCCGTGTCAGGAAAATGAGTACATTGATAGCAGCTTTTAACTCTTTTTTTTTTTTCCAAAGCCATTGTTTCTCATAAGGTCTTAAGCGAAGAGACCGTATCATAGGCTTACAGATTTTCATTTAGAAGATACTTCGGGAGGGACAGGAGAAAGAACACAGTGTCTTTGACTGACCAAGATTGCTATTATTTATTATTGCAGAAAGAGTACTAGGTAAGAAAACTGAGGAAAAGAAGCACAGGCATAGAAAGGTCCCTGCCCCAAGGAGTCAACAGTACAGTAGCCAATTTTTTTAGTCATGTACACATGATGGATGGAGGGATGTGTTCTGGAGAATTTTATTCCATTGTTCAAATCCTCTCAGGAGAGGGTCTCAGAACAACTCAGGGCTTTTCCACATATAGTGCTATTATTCCACTTTAAACATCCTGTGGAATCCTGGGGTTTGCAGTTTAGGGAAGGGCATTCAGAATTCTCAGCCAGAGAGTTCTTTTGGCCTCAGCAAACTACAAAGCCCAGAATTCCACAGGATATTAAAGTGGAATAACAGCACTATAACGGTGCGGTGCAGAAAGGCCCTCGGGTTTTTTTTAAAAAAAAGAACAGCAGGATAAGCCTACTAGAACAGGGAGACAGGAAGAATCTTCAAATCTCCAACAATCTCACATTAGTGGTGATAGATGGCTGAAAGAAAGAAAAACCAAGCATGATGACATTCCATACCTCTCTCTTCTTTGTCAGGTTCATTTTGTGAACTCAAGAAGATTCTAAGCCTCCCGTCAGTCAGTTGAGGGAGATGGGCATCTTCAGCCTGGTGAAGAGAAGACTGGGTGGGGGGTGACATGCTTATACTCTGTAAATGTCTGAAGGACTGTCACAGAGGGAAGGGTGCTCGTTTGTTCTCTGCTTCCCCAGAGGGCCTACCCTCTGTCTAAACAAGCCTAATGGCTTTAAGTTACAGGAGGACAGATTTTGATTGAATATTAGAAAGAAATTCTCAGCGCCAATTGGTAATAGAACCAATTATCTAGGGGCGGGGTGGGATCTCTTTCTCTGTATGTCTTCAAAAAAGAGCCTAGACAGCTAGGGATTTTCTGCACTAAGCAGGAGACTGAACCTGATGTCCTATAGCGCCTCTTCCAGCAATATGATTCTAAGGGCCTTCCCACACTACTCTGTTATAGTGCTATTATTCCACTTTCAACATCCTATGGAATCCTGGGATTTGTAGTTTACTGAGGCCCAAGAGCTTTCTGGCTGAAAACTCTAAATGCCCCTCTCTAAACTGCAAACCTCAGGATTCCGCACGATGTTGAAAGTGGAATAATAGCACTATAACAGTGTAGTGTGGAGAGGCCATATGATTCTATGACTCTGTCACCTTCTACACCTCTTGACCCTCCTTCTCTCATCCACAAAATTCTATCTTCCAAATCCAATTTTATTCTTAACCAGAACAGACATACTACTTCAATGAAATTTATATTAGCATTGACTTATCAAGTTGCCCTTGATTCAGTGGGCCTGCTGTATTTGGGATATCAGTTGATTTAGGCTCCTGCCTCCTGGGATGTTCTCCCTAGACCCAAGGGATTGTTCCCTAAAACAGTATCCCTGCCACCACCATCAAAAAACCAAATTAGAAGAACCTTTTTCAAGGCCACAGACATTTCGTTCTGTACATGGAAGTATGAAGACATCCTGAGGGCTGATTCACACATGCAACCTGAGTGCTGATATTCTCCATTCAAGTAAGCCTGATTGAGTGATAAAACACAATAGCTGTGAGCTGTATAGGAACATAGGAAAATGCCTTATATCACATCAAAACAGTGGTCTCTGTTGCTCAGTATTTGTCCATGATGACTGCCAGAAGTTCTGCAAGATACCAGTGAGATGCATGTCATAGCCCTTCTAGGAAATGGCATAGATTAAACCTGGGGCCTTTGGTTTTAACATGAAGCTGCAGCCATTCCATCTGTGTGCAGTGTGAGAGTTTGGAAAAGTTACTTTTTTGGACTACAATTGTCAGATCTCCAAACTAGGATGATTCCTTAATATCCTGGCTGACTGGACAATTCTGACAGTTGTAATATGAAAAACATTTCCAGCCCATGACTAAGACACTTCTTTTCTACACATGATCAATAATGCAGCTTCTAACACTGAATCAGAAACAGGAAATCTGAAGGATAACCTTGGTTAGAAAATCTAGATGTGTTAAAATAATGGTGGAGAGGGAAATCTAGTTTGGTATACTGACAGGAATCAAAGTTTTGACTGACTGGTAATATGAATTTAATATTTCTTCATGAGATATTCAAATTATTATTTACATCACCTATGGTGCTTGGCAGCTTAACTACTACCTCTTGTACAGTATCTTAGTTATTTACAAGAACTCATTTGGATGCAAAAGAAAATATTAAAGATGGCCTCTCCTTCTAGCTGTGAATGGAATCATGGGTTTATTGCACTGCAAAGTTATCTCACACTTCCTTCAATATATCAAAGAGACATGTATGGAGATGAGTGTAGGGAATCTCTTTCATCCCTGAGGCTAAATTCAATTCAGAAAAGTTCTCATGGGCTAGCTTCCAATGATAGCTTGAACCAAGGTCAAAAGAGGTGAAACCAAAAATAACAGAACAAAAAGAAGTTTCTTACTTTTATATGTCTTTTTTTACTACACAGTAATCCATGTATTTGCACAAGAGTGCATACAGTTGCACAAACTGCATAAAACTTATTTTTGCACAATAATTTTACACATGATCCAATGCTTTCTTTACAGAAACCATGGAAAACTACCTGTATTTTTCTGTGTGTGTCCTGGTGCAAATGAATTTTCCCCAATGAAGTTTCAAAAGATAGTACTTGAAAACTCCAGAAAACTTCATGTTCTCATGGAGAAGCAGGTAAAAAAAAAATCACTGAAATTTTTTTCTTCTAGCACACAGGAACATAGAATCATAGAAATGTAGAGTTGGAAGAGGCCATATGGGCCATCCAGTCCAAACCCCTGCCATACAGGAACACCCTCAAAGCACTCCTGACAGATGACCATCCAGACTCTGCTTAAAAACCTCCGAAGAAGGAGACTCCACTACACTCTGAGGCAGCATATTCCACTGCCGGACAGCTCTGATCATCAGGAAGTTCTTCCTGAGGTTTGGGTGGAATCTCCTTTCCTGCAGCTTGAATCCAAATACTTGAAGACTTACATCTGTGGCACAAACTACTGCCAGTGCCTTACTCCCAAATTAACAGAAAGAAGGGGAGGTGGGAGACAGAGAGAAAGAAAGGGAGAAAGATTGCGAGGGTGTGTCTCAGGAACGGGGCAGATTAGGGCATTACCTCTTGAATAAGAATTCTGCTACCCCAAATAAAAATTTTCTTCAGTTCCCAAAATTTTTAACATTGTAGTAACTTATAGCTTCAGCTGAACATTTGAAAATACAGTTTAGGCAGAAAAGGGCCCTTTTCACACGGGGTAATTAAAACAGGGCAGTGCAACCTCTAACGGAGGTTGTACACACCGTGGAGTGGATTGGGGCAGACTACTTTAGCATAGTTCCACACCTCAATCTGCTCCGAAGCTACCGGAAGCGGTGGCGCCGCGTGTTTTTTAAAAACCTCTTTTAAGAGGCTTTTAAAAAGCACGGAGCGCGCAGCCCCGTGCAGCTCCATCACAGCGCCCTGGTGTAGATTTGCAGGCGTGCGCAAGTGCATGCCTGCAGATCTGCCGGGGGCAGGCTTCCAGCTGGCGAGCTTCTCCGGTTGGTGGAGAGCCTCCACCAGTTGTAAGCCGCCATTTTGGATGCCGCAGAACGCCGCAGGAGTGTGGAGCAGCAAACTTGCGCTGCTCCGCATGGCGATGGACTTACCTGGCTGCCGGTAAGCTCCGTTTCAGCATGTTTCCCCCATTTCTCCCTCCACGTGTGAAAAGGACCAAAGTTTCTGTTTGTTTGATTGTTTGTTTAGATTTTTATCCCACCTCTTTCCTTGTATAGGACTAGGGATGGGCCAACCATATCCTCGAATCCTGAGTAAGGATTCAAGATTCTCAAATCCGAATCCCTGTGCCAAAATAGGCAAACTGAATCTTTCAAATCCACCAACTACACAGATTGTTGGAGACCGGGACACCTGAAAACCAGGGAAACCGGGATGCCTGAAAACCAGGGAGATCAGGATGCCTGAAAATATGGGAGACTGGAACTCCTGAAAACCTGGGGGACCATACATGCAAGGGAAGATAGTAGGTAGGTGAGGTTTTTCCCTGGAGTAATAATGGCCTTTGCTAACAATTTCACAAATTACATCTGAGCTTGTATTTTAAGATATTTAAATTGAACATTTCATATTGAAGTTCAGTACTTGAGTGGAAGCTACAGGCTTGTGATTTCAAGGACAGCTGAAACATTCCTTTGCATGGCTCCCTTGCAAACCTTTTTCATACACAATTCTGGGGTTTGGAGTTTTACAAGGTGTCACAGCCTTCTCTGCCAAAGTGTACTGGTGCATGATCAAACTACAAACCCCAGGATGCCAGAAGGAGCTACGCAAAGAAAAGCCAGTTTTGGCCTGGATTATCTCTCTACTGTAGTATGTGGCCCTGTTTACACAGGCAGGAAAATGGGGAATTAATCCACATTTTCCTGCCTGTGTAGAAAGGGCCTTCATATCATTTTCAATCTGGGGAGATCCTGAGGCAAAACTATGACAATTGTTTTGGCCAGATTTTTTCAGAGGGAGGTTTGCCTTTGCCCAGGATTTTGCTAAGGCTGAGAGAGTATGTCTTGCCTGAGATTATCCTTCTTTCTCTTGCTTTTTAAACTCTTTTAAAAAAAGGATTCGAAAGATTTGAGATTCGTGAGATTCATGGATTCCCAGAACCTTCCAGGGATTTGGATCTGGATTCAGTTTCAGAAAATTCTGGATTCATCCCATTCCCATACAGGACCCAAGGCAGCCTAAGAATGCGAACACAGCAAACAGAGGAACCGTATGTGTGCATGATTTTCAGTTTCTAACACTCTGCAGTACTAGAAATTTGAGGATTGTAGGGCAATGTCACATGAGGGCAATATACTTATTTGAGGGGGCAAACCCCTCCTTTTGCCCCAGTCCCTGTAGCCACATGCTTGGTGAGCTGTGTGTGCTGCTGCTTCCACTGCCACCACCACATAGGGCACATGAGGCACATCCACCCCACATAGGCTGCAATCCTGCAGAGCATAGTAGCTCCAGGTGCACACCTACACTAAGCTGAGCCATATACCATCCCACTGAGGCCATTTTCACACTAGACTGTTATAGTGCTATTATGCCACTTTCAACACTTTCAACAACCTCAAAGGCCCCTCCCTAAACTGCAAACCCCAGGATTCCATGGGATGTTGAAAGCAGAATAATAGCACTATAACAGTGTGGAAACAGCCCAGATTACTGAACAGCATCTAAAGCCTCCCTCTTCTGCATAGCTCTTTCTTGCTTTGTAGTGAGCACACGGGATTGCAGCATAATCTGCCTACATCCTCACAGCCAGTCCAAAAACAATTACAGCAGCACGGAGACCTTTGGAGGACCCTGGTGGATCTCAGTCCTGATGTCATCATTTCACATCTGCTTAAGGGGAGACACTTCTGCAATCCTTCCCACTGCCCACAAAGCAGGAAGTTGCCATGATGGAGGACTTCAGAGGGTGTTCACTAGGTTGGGGGTTTTTGCATGCTACAGAGGGAGAATCCCATACCTCACAAGACCCCAAAAAAGGACATATGCATATGCAAGGGAAACTGACACATCCATATGTCCCTAACATGGCCTCTTTTCTATGGCCTGTTTTTCCAACAGAATCAGACTTCCTCCCACTTTCCAGAAAAGCTAATTGGCAAGATAGTAGAAGATCAGTTCCTCTAGGAAACGACACAGGAGTATCTGTACCATGCCACCCTGGCTGCAAAAGTGGGCATAGGAAGCGAGTTGCCTTTCCAAACATTCTTTCTCATTTTCTGACTCTTTTCCAGAGATCATGAGCAGGATCTTTTGGATGGCAGGAAGGAGCTTTAACTTTACCCAATTCTAATTCTACTCAATATAGCTAGGACTAGGGATAAAGAATATTCACAAGTTTATTCATCCTGAACAGGAAAGAGTGTCTTGACACAACAAGACACATTATGGAGAAAATGGTCAGTAGTTATAAGCTTTTGGCATTTTGAGATTTTTTTGCAAAAAAACTAGCCTGCAGGGAAAAAGTGTTTTTTATGCAAAGACAAGGTTGGGATAGAGTGAAAAATGCACACAATCCTTTGTAATCTCATCAGACAGACAGAAAACATTTTAAATTATACATTCTTGCATGTGAAAATGAACTAAGAGAAGATTTACCTTTCTAGCTGGGATGGGGTAACAGTTAATGCCTCTCAGATTCTAGGATGACAGGGAAAGATTTAACCTCACCCCTATCCAAGCAATCTGGATCAAGGTTGCTTGGAGGAAGGGGCAGCTAAAGTGTCTTCCTCCTCTCATTGGTCTGGATGAAGATGCATATGTGTGAAATTCGGGTCACTGATCCAACACCACATGTGCTGCAGTCAGCCCCCAGCCACTCCCATGACAGACTGGAAACCTCTTTAAACAGGGATCCAGGCTTACCTGCAGGTGCTAGCCAGGGAAAAAAACTGGGAGATTCAGCAAGCAAAGCATATACTGTCCATGGATCAACAAATTCAAAGGACAGATGACTGTGAACTTTAACTGGTTGAAGCAGGAATGTTCCAAAACAATTGTCTACTTGAGGCAAAGAATAAAATGGTGCTCTGAATGATAGTTGAATCTGACTTCAGTAGTGGCAAAGGGTTGCACCATCTCCCAGAGCAACGTACCTCATGGGGTGCAAGTTAGGCTAAGAAGCATCCAATAGCTCTGCCTTCCAACCTTGCGCTGCTACCATACACCTCATCTCCCACAATCTGCTGGCCAAGACAGCCTCCTCACTTTTTGTAATGCTTTCCCTATGTCATACACATGCCAACTACTCTATGCCTGTTGACCATGTGTGATGAGTCACCAGAGGCTCAACAGTTTTCTTTCAGGGCTGCCTGCATAAGAATACAAAATAAGACACTTGTCAAGGGCTTAGAAGGGAAAAATATATAGCCATAGAAATATAGAATTGTAGAGTTGGATGCGATCCCAGGAGTTTTCTACTCCAACACCCTGCCAGTGCAGACATCCAGAGTGAGAGAAACTGACAGATGGCCTTCCAACCTTTAAGAACTTCCAACTAAGGAAACTCTGCCTTACCTGAGGCAGTCCATTCTACATTCAATCAACTCTTAGGAATTCTTCCTAATGTTTAGTCAAATCTCCTTTCTTGTGATTTGGATCTTAATTCATGTTCTCTGTGACAGCCCTTGAGATACTTAAGGATGGCTATATTTAACACCACTCAGGCCCTTTCTGTACTACTACAGTGCTATTATTCCACTTTCAACATCCATAGAATCCTGGAATTTGCAGTTTAGGGAGGGGCATTTAAAATTCTCAGCCAGAGAGCACTTAGGCCTCAGTAAACTAGAAATCCAAGAATTCCACAGCATGTTAAAAGTGGAATAATAGCGATAACAGTGTAGTGTGGAAATGGCCTCAGTTTTCTGTTCTCTGAGCCAAACACACCCAACTTCCTCGACTGTTCCTCATTTGGTTTAGTTTCCAAACCCTTCACACTTGCCAACTTGTCAAAATCCTTCTTAAATTATGCTGTCCAAAACTGGCCACAGTATTCCAGCTGAGGTCTCACCAAACTAGAACAGAGTGTACTATGATCTGGACACTATACTTCTGTTGATACAGCCTTAGATCCATATTGGCTGGAGTTATGGGGTGCATAGGTATGAGACTTCATGGCTTCTAACTTGTAAAGATCTTCTGGTATTTTTTGGCTGATAAAAAATTGAGATTGCACCCTAGGAAACTTGACACAGGATACAAAATTTGACTTATATAGCTACTGTGTAATTTGGTGGTTAGAGAAATGGAGCAAGAGCTGGGAGATCCATGTTGAAATCCCTACTAAGCCACAATATTTATTGGATTTCCTTGGGCCTATCACTATTTATCAGCACAGCCTACCTCACAGCACTTAGTCAGACGCTTTAAGTACTAGAAGGTGAGAAGAGGAGCTTTCTACATCATCTGGAGCTCATCAAAATAATAAGTAAATATAATTACAAGTATCATGGTCCAATTTGGATCAAGAATTTAGTGGGGAGGGGGGAGGGTAAAAATTTCCTTACCCACTTTTGTTGCATTCCCAGTCAAGAACAGGCCCCTTCCCTTATGCTGGAGTAAAAACAGAATAACAGAAAAAGTAGTTAAAGTAGTGTCTGTTTTGGCCCGAGTTTCAATCAAACTCATTCCTCAGAAATGCAGCTTCGTGCTGTTGGGCTGAAGCTGTTAATACAGATCATAATCTTCCCCATGCAGCATTGAGGGGATTGTCCTGTGAATATTTTCTCATATTTATTGTAGATGGGAATTACTATGTGCATATGAGAGAGACAGAACAGAGTGTTTTATATCATCAATTTAACATTAATTACCCAAATCTCTTTTAGGACGTGCAACAAAAACGTCCAACATTTGTGTCACAAAGATTATTATATCATATTGCCAAGTCATAGCATCAGCTGCTCCAGCAGATAGGATTCACATTCAAATCCGTGCTAAAGACACTACAACTGTCACCCCTGCCCAGCAAAGCCCTCTTAGGTTCAAAAAGTTAGCCGTCCTTCTGCCTGCCTGCCTGCCTGCCTAGAATCTTCTGCTGATCCCTAGGAATGGCTAATCCAGACTTCCTCTCACATAGTTGACAGGAAGAATAAAGCCATTGTGTCTTCGTAATAATTCACACTAATCACACATTTCCGAAAGAAAATTAGGGACAAATGGTTAACTCTTTCTCACATGGCTGTTTGATACCATGCCATACTCAACACCTTGCTCAAAATTTGATACATAATTATAATGTGATCCAACAAGTAAGAAGCGTAGGTTTAGCCCTCTTCAGACATTATAAAAACTAAATGTGAACAGGATATGGGGATGAGCATGTTGGCCCTAAACCAGGAAGGGATAGACCTGTCATTTTGTTTCCTTACAGTTTCTAATTTTTCCAGAATTACCTTTGATTCTTCACAAACTCTGAGAATTTTTCCAAGCTTATGTTGTGCTTTCCCTTCATGTACACATTTTTGTACTCAAAAGGATCTGCTCAATAGCTGCTCCCAGATCATGGACCGCCTCCCACGTGGGACTAGCATCCCTCTTCCCTGTTGATCTTCTGTTGTCACAGTGCTATTATTCCACTTTCAACATCCTGTGGAATTCTGGGGTTTGTAAGGCCCTTTTCACACGGGGTAATTAAAACGGGGCAGTGCGACCTCTAACGGAGGTCGTACACACCGTGGAGTGGATTGGGGCGGACTACTTTAGCGTAGTTCCACACCCCAAACTGCTCTGAAGCAACCGGAAGTGGTGGCACCACGTGTTTTTTACAAACCTCTTTTAAGAGATTTTTAAAAAGCACGGAGCGCGCAGCCCCGTGCAGCTCCGTCGCAGCACCCCGGTGTAGATTTGCAGGCACGCGCAAGTGCGTGCCTGGAGATCTGCCGGGGGCAGGCTTCTGGCTGGCGAGCTTCTCCGGCTGGTGGAGAGTCTCCACCAGCCGTAAGCCGCCATTTTGGACGCCGTAGGACGCCGAGGAGTGTGGAGCAGCAAACTCGCCCTGCTCCGCGTGACGACGGACATACCCAGCTGCCGGTAAGCCCCGTTTCAGCGCGTTTTCCCCCGTTTCTCCCTCCATGAGTGAAAAGGGCCTAAATGCCCCACCCTAAACTGCAAACCCCAGGATTCCGTAGGATGGTGAAAGTGGAATAAACAGCACTATCACAGTGTAGTGTGGAAATGGCCTAGCTCTTGTAAATGGGGTGTTTAATGAGCTGGTGTTGCATGCTTTACTGGTCTGGTCTCCATATTTTAAAAAAAATCCATAACATGTTAAAATTACAATTTATTCAGTTTTGTTTTAACATTATAAGGTTTTCTCTGTTTTTGTCTCCACCTGTTTGTATCCGTCATTGTTGTCGTGTGCCTTCGTTTCTGACTTATGGTGATCCTAAAGGAGACCTACCATAGAGTATTCTGAGGCTGAGAGTGTGTGGCATGCCTGAGATCACCCTGTGGATTTCCATGGCCAAGCAGGGAATCAAACCAGGGTCATGGTCCAACACTCAAATCACTATACCATGGTGGTTTTCATTTTTATCTGTACATGGTCTTTAATCTTGTTTTAAGCCATCTTGTGCCCCCATGCTGGAAGTCAAATAAGTAAATTTTCAAATAAATCTGACTGGAAAGTTTTATGGCAAAATTTGGTTGGCACACATTTTGAAAGATCATCTGAGTTTCTGGTGTGTGTGTTTTTTTTTAATTGTTTCAAAAGTGTGGAATTTATTAAAATACAAATAAGATGAATTCTTCCCCCATTCCTGTGTCTCAGCTTTGCAAGTTAATGGGGGAAGTCTGGAGAGAAGTGCAGTTTCTCTGTCCCAGAAGCACCAAAAACACATTCTGGGATTTAAAATGAGGGTGCTGTAGCACAGTAGGTCTTTGTGTGACAGGTGACATCCATGCAGGCAATGGTGGGTTTGATATCAGTGGAGCACTACAGGGTTTAATCTAGGTGCTAAAAGAGTTAGCCAAGGCACTGAACCCTATCCCCAAATTACGTTTGGTCCCTTGGATCACTCCTTTATAAATTCCCACTAAAGCCCAAAGTAGATTCACCATTCACCCTGAAACTGGAGCCACCAGTACATACTGCATGCCAGTATTGCTTTTTTTGCCTCTATTGACCCCAGTGGGTTGGGATGGCTATCTATTAGCCTCATTGAACTGTAGCAATCTAAAGTTGCATCCACACTACACAACTATAGCAGTCTGATATCACATTAACTGTTTTGCCTTCATCCAATGGAATCCTGGGATTTCTTGTTTAGTGAAATAGAATTTTCTGCTAGACAGCTTGAGTGAAGTCCCCTGAAGTATAGTTGCCAAGGTACTCTGAGGGGAGAGTGATTAAGGATTAGATCAAGGTATTTAGGGAACTATAGTTCAGGGCTGTCTAGGAGATAATTCTAGTTACCTCACTAAACTACAAGTCCCAGAATTCCAGAGGATGGAGCCATGACAATTAAAGTGGCATCAAAGTGCTATAATTGTGCAGTGCGGTCAGAGAGAAATCTCTGAACTAGAACACAATAAAAAATATAGTTCCAAGGATAATTAGTATGAATGTTAGATTTTTAGCTGGTGATCTGAATATTCTGCAATGCTTCACAGCTCCATGGATATATTTGGTGGACCACCTACCCTAATCAAGAGTAAGATCGTCAGGACTGGATCCCAGGCATCTAAGATATCTAGCTCTGGTTCAACAGTAACATACTCGTATTTGCCAACATATAAGATGCACTAGCATATAAGACGCCCCTCATTTATACGCCAGCAAATTTTGTCAGTGTATAAGATGCACTGGCACATAAGACCACCCCATTTTCAAAGAGTATTTTTCAGGAAAAAAAGTGAGTCTTATATGCCAGTAAATAGGGTACTTTCTAGCTGGGAACCAATCATTTAGCAATTCCTTATAGTGTTGTAGGCATATACTACGATGCAGCACATCATCCTAGGTACTGAGGTCTCTATGCCAACCCTGGTAATGAGGACTTCTTTGCTGAATTCAACAGAATAGGTTTCTAACAGACAAAGGTTTGTTAAAGTAGACCCGGGTCATCCATTTAAGTGAAAGGCACAGGCTCAATAGAGCACTGCATTAGAATTGTGAATCATATAAACTTCACCAGAGAATCAAAACATATTTTATTCTCCTTCAAAAAATAGAGGAATACCCTTTCAATAGCATGCTGTAAAGGCCAAGAGTACACAGTGGCATGACAATAAGTATTAAAAAAATTAGTCACATTCTGAATATCTATCTGTCTATGTCAGTTCCCAAGGTTTTATGACACCCTAATGTGATCAAGAAACTGGATCAAAGAGGACACTATGCACAGAAGTGAGTAGGCAGACCTTCAAAACATTAGTTTTGGGGGCTACAACTTGGCCACTGGCCATACTAAATTTTGTATTTTACATGACTTTTCATTTTTGTTTCTCTTGTGTTATATTTTGTTTCATGTTTGGTAAAACGCTGAGAGATCTCTATGCTAACAACATGCCCTCTGCTCACATGACATCAGTTCTTCATTCCTCAAACTTTCCCACACACATATATACCACATCTGCTTCATAAGGTCCACCAAACCAACAGAGAAAAATTTGAGTGTTGCACAGAAAGCTCGTTCAGCTCACCTTTCACCTTCAAAATGCATCCATCCCTTTTTTTATGTGACTCTTGTTCTGTTGCCCTACTTATTGTCTCTTTGTTTCTCCTTTGCCTCACCTTACACCCTTACAGGGTGCCTCTTCTGGTATTCCACTATTCATATTACTCACTCTCCCTTCCCTCCTACTACTTCCCTCACCTCACTTTCTGTCCCACAATATGTTCCTGCACTACCTGTGTGGCTTAGTATCATTTCTTTTGTGCCTGAAAGGCAGGGATAGACTTGTTTCTCACACAACAATTTTACAGAAGAGTGCCTCCACGTTTTGCCCCATGTCTCAGCTCCTAAAAGGATTAGTGTGTCTGTTTTTGCATCTGTGTGTTTGTCATCAGTCACCTGCTGACTTATGGTAACCAGATGAATTTCAGAGAGTTTAGGCAAGCAATACTCAGAGGTAACTTGCCATTGTATTACTTTGAAATGTGTCCTACAGTACGTGGTATTCTTTGGTGGTTCCCCCATCCAAGTACTAACCAAGTCTAACTCTGCTTATCTTCCAAGATTAGATGGAATCTGATGTCAGAAACTTTTTTAAAAAATGAAAGCTTGGAACTGAGGGCAGATTTTGATTCAAACATGAAATGGGTGGCATGCCTAGAATCCAGGCAAAACTTGGTCAGATCAGAGGTATGGCAACCCAGGTGCATAGCCACTAAGAAAACATGTTGTATGAATCTGAAACTGTTATTTTTCATCCTGTTTCTTTACCTGATGGCAGCTTTCTGAGACAAGAAAAGGACTTTATCTGCCATTTGTAACTGGAGGTACCAGGGGTTGAATCTTCAAACTCTTACATGAAGCACAGGTGTTCTACTATAGTAGACCTTACAAATTTTGATGTAAAGTCGAAGGCTTTCACAGCTGGAATCCATAGGTTGCTGTGGGTTTTCCAGGCTTTGAGGACGTGTTCTATTAGTATTTTCTCCGGACGTTCCACCTCTTCTGTGTCTAGCATCTTCAGATCCTCTGAAAGTGCCAGCCACAGAAGCAGGTGAAACATCAGGAGAAAATACTAATAGAAGATGACCTCAAAGCTCAGAAAACCCACAACTTACAAATTTTATTTCACATTTTTCCCCCCATAATTGTTGCCTTTCTCTCCACAAAGAAAGAAAAGGGTTCCATTTTGAACCTGCCTTCCATCCTTGAGAAACGATGGCCTAGTGTTGCCTGACAAAGATCTTGTGGAAGTGAATTCAAAGATCTAAGGAAAGGAGTGTCTCTCTGCACTATGCAAGAGCCTGGAGAAGATATCTGTTTGGACTACAACTCCCAGAATCCCTAGGGAGGCCACTGTCCATGTGGGCTGGGAGACTATAGGGTTTGTAGCCCAAAAATATATCTTTTCCAAGGTACATTTTGCATACAAAGGTGTATTCCTCAAGCCATCAGGGTGTTTCAATGCATAGTCCATCATTTCACACCTACACACACACCATTTATCATAATGATATGTATTTTGCTGCTGTATGATTAACATTTCTGCCCATATGTATTTATTCTCTTGGATCTATTGCTAGCCAGTTTAATAATATTGGTATTATTGTTCCTTTAAAAAAAATCCTGTCTTTTTCTCTCTCTTTTTTGGTCCCCGTAGCTACAAATTCTAGTTCTCTTTTTCTTTCTTTTTTAAAAAAATCTTTTGACTTGTACATTGTAACTCCGTATATTGGCAATTCGCTCAAGTACCTGAGAAAGGAATAGGGAGACTGTGCTAATGCTTTTAATATTAACCTTTAAGCTTGGTCTGAAATGAAATGAAAACATAACATTCGTATGTAAATCCAGCTACATTTCAACTTGTCCCTTTCATTCCAACCTGGTACCCCTCTTTTGTGGGACAAAGAATAGCAGGTTATAAAGAATAATATCTATATGTTGTATGCGTGTGTGTGTTTCCAGGTAGACATATCGATGCATCTCTATGCTCAAATGCTGAAATGATGAAATGAGAGAATGAGATGAAAAGGAAGATCTGTTCCCTTGTTAACATTCTAAAGAACTGAATAGGACTTTTAGCTTTACTTTTCCTGTTGACATACCCAAGTTAGGCCTGTTGCAAAAACAATAAAAGCATCCTGTAACATCTCAAAAACAAACACTCTTATTACAGCGTACGTTTTTGGGGACTACAACCTACGTTATTATATATATGAAGTGTTATCCACAATCTTTACTATCAAATATTATAATATCATTTTGTGATTAAATGTATCTCTTCCCTGGGTTCCTGGGCCAGGGCTTCAATGCAAAGAAATATTTGGATGAAACTCAGGCTGCAGGCCTGCATTGTAAGACTTACCTGTCTCATGTAGGTATCTCTCCCAAAGCTATCACCCCTCCCCCCAAATAACCTACCTTGTAAGCCACACAGCCCACTCAATATGCCCGTTTTTGGGTCACCAAAGACCAGGGGATTACTGGTGAGGCACCTAGCCATTCCCCTGCAAAATGCAGCTGAAGAGACCTCCATGAGTCCATGGGATATCCCTGCAAAAGACATATCTTACAGCACATCCAGCTAAAGCAAATAACTGGACACATTGCTATTCATTCTCCCTTGCTCTTCAACAACATGGTAATGGCCATGTTGGGAGAAGGGCTTTGGCTGTTGCACACTTGGAAAAGAATTTTGACCTACATAACAGCAAAAAAATGTTGTATTGTGGTGGCACAAATTGGACATAATAAGCTGGACTGTAAATTACTAACAGGATGCCAGTCTCTGTTTCATAGATTTGGGAATGGAGAAAGTGAGACATTAAAAAAGTATATCAAGAACACTGTTTGACCTTTGCTATTTATTCATTGTTCATCAGGACTTTAAGAGAGGCAATGACAGACTGAAAAGAAGATCCTACAGTATGCTTCTATACGCCAGCATCTTATTAGTGATATGCATGTATAAGTACATATATGTCCCTTTTTGGACAGGGCACAGAGGAATATTATCTTGCCCTTGTGCTCTGTCCCAAAACTTCCACCTCTAGGCAACTCTTCAGCGCCCAGAAGAGGTTGTTCCTGATGTTTCTTAACAGTGAGAAGGAGAGGGAAGCAGGGGGCAATTCAGACCATAAGGATGCAGCAGCTACGGCTCCTGTTGGTAGGGGAAAAAAGGACATATTCCATTTGTGAGTGAGTGCTCATTTCTTCCCCCTACCCTGAACACAGTCCAACTTCTGCTGGTTCCAACAAATATGTGCATGGGAGATTTTTTTTTTTTTAAATCTTCCTCATGGCCTCCAAAAATATAACTTCTCCAATTTTTATCATTTTTTTAAAAAACTCACAGGTGTCCAGAAGCCACATCATTTCCATCCCTGATCAACATGAGAAATCCACTTATAACACTTTTCTTCTCTTGCAGAGGAAAGCTAACAGGTCTTAACTGCCCATTCAAGACCAAGCCTTCTCAAACTACTTTGCATTACAACACGGATTCCTCAGAACAATACAGTCATCCCTCCACATTCGCTAGGGTTAGGGGCACAGGACCCCCCGTGAATGTGGAAAAACTGTGAATAACTCTAGGCCCTCCCAAACCATATTTAACACACACACGCACACACACACAAAAAGTGTGATCACCATATTCAACTCATCATGGATCCCTTTGAGGCATCAGGGTTCCTTCACAGGGCAGAAGTGGCTGGCTGGTGAGGCTGACTGCCACCTCCACTGCTGCCCCACAGCATTTTTAATAGGGATTTACTAGCCTTGTTCACAGTGTCTCAGTCTCATGAGGCTTGCAATCCCTATTAAAAATGGCATAGGGTGGCAACAGAGCTGACAGCAAAAAATCCATGAATAATCAAATCCACAAAAATGAAACCCGCAAATGGGGAGGGACGACTGTATATCATTGCTGCGAACATTCATTCCTCATCAACTAGTGTGAGCATTATAGCCAAGCTCAGAAAGAACAGAAAAGCTTGAGAGAGGTGGAGGGCTATATAACCATCCCTCCTAATCAGAAATGACCAGTACTCTCTCCTTGGCTCCACCATAACACTGGTTTACACTGGAAACTGGTTCTGAGACATCCTTTTCCATTAGGTTCTGTATGTTGTGGTGGGCAGTGTGTTTGACCAGGAAGGTAACAAGAGTCCATTTAATCTATCTTTGTGTTCCCAACTATAGTCAAAAATATGTCTCCAAAAGCATGCAAACAAGCCCTGCCAGAAATAGTCTGCTCCTCTACTGAAATCCTTCCTCAGCTGTGAGTTCATTGACAAGAGTTGAACAAACAAGATCTGAGACTGAAAGGGGTATTTTAGTGATATAATTTACATGAAGGCAAAAAGAATTAAGAAAGTGGATTTTGTTCAACCAAAAAAGTGTTTGTCTATCTCTCTTTGTGCATGAATGTGTGTGTTTAAGTAATTCTATTTTCTATCAAGAAGTATGTACAGAATGATAAATAGGTGACTACAGACCCAGTGTGGGATGGTAGTTTCAGTGTTGGACCACTACCCTGAGACTAGGGGTCGATTTCCCCATCCAGCTGTGGAAACCCATTGGGTGTCCTCAGGCACATTACACAGCCCTAGAAAACCCTGTGATAGGTTTGTCTTAGGATCGCCATAAGTTGGAAATGACTTGAGGGAATGCCACCACTGCCACCGCCACAACCACAACAACAGAGAAGTTCACACATGCAAATATGTCACTTAGTGTAACTACTCAACATTTAGTGACTTACAAAATTCCATGATAGATTTGCCTTAGGGTCACCATAAGTTGGAAATGACTTGAAGGCACAGGACAACAACAACAACAGCAAAAGTTCACACGTGCAGGCATGTCACTTAATGTAACTATGCAAAATTTAGTGACTCAGACCTGAACAAGTGAATTGACTCCATTAAAAAGTCTCATGTCTGAGGCATTTTTGGGGTCATATGAAAATTCTGTCAGTACATACCTGATCTGAGATGGCTAGTTTCACACCTGTGACTTAAAATATCATTTAATAAACATATGCTGGTGTGACAGAGGTAGATGTAGGCAAGGATATGGAAGAATGCCCCAATAGAGTACAAAACTGAGAGGAAACCATTATATAGCTACTTAGTATTGAACAAGGGCTTATACCTAAGCTCGAAATTAAGTGCTTGAGAAGATCCATATAGAGCTTCATATACATTATCAAGAATCTTCTTTAAGGTCCTGTAATGTAAGAAAATATTCTCCACACAACCACACACACACAAACTGCAGGTTTGTTGGCTGAAAGTATGAGGCTTGCAGAACAGTGAATTCATAACTAGGGTAAAAGATGAACCAAGGATTTGTACTGACACCATTTTAGTTGGTTAGTTTTCTCAAACAGATGTCTGTAGACATTGTTCAGTGTGATTTAAAAAGATAACAACTACAAAACGAGCTACTATTAAAACAGAATAAAAACAATAACGCAAGGTAGGAACAAGGAACTACCAGCACAGCATTGTGATATTTTACTTTTCATGGGCAAGAGTCAAAACTCGGCTACAGAGACTAAAATAGGAGATCTTAAAACAGTAAGAACACAATCCTCTGTGTGTGTGTGTGTGTGTGTTTATTATATTCTTATATTCAATGGAACTTCTTCCAGATAAGTGTGCCTCATTTTGAATTCTCTCATCATTGACTTTTCATGGTAAAAGTCATTCAGAAGTAGTTTACTAACAGATAGCATCGGCTTCAGCTCAGGAATAACAAGAGTTAGCTAAAGTGTTGCCGCCATTGTCTCTGGGAGATGTTCTAATAATGCTTGCTAAAGGGAAGGCAGCAGGAAAAGAAGACGACTATACTACCGGTAGATTGAGTCAATCGAAGAAGCCATGGCACTGAGTTTTCAAGACCTGACTGGGGCAGCTGATGACCATGGCTCTTGGTGGTCTTCAATTCATAGACCCTTTTCGCACAGGCTTTCTGTCGCGCGACAGCCCCGTGAGCCTCGCAGGAGTGGGAGCGTCACTCTGCATGATGCACTCTCACTTCCACCGCTCTCACGGGGCTGACGCTGCGTGAGCACGTATTTTTTGATTTTCGCCTCAAAGCTAAAATCACCCACGCTCGCACAGCGCTCCCGGCGCCCACACGCACTTACCTCCTGTGCGGAGCGTCGGGGAGGTGGCCGGGTCGCGCTTCCTTCCCTCCGTCCCTGCGGAAGGAAGGGGCGGGGTGGGGCGCTAGCGCGATGGATGCGACACCTCCTGCTTCGCGCGTGCGCACAGGGGGGGACGGACACAACACCTCCTGCTTGGCGAGGGGGGCGGACGCGACAGCCTCCTGCTTGGCTAGGGGGGCGGACGCGCGAGCCGCCGCCGCCTCCCCACTCGTTCCTTCGCCTGCGGAAGGAAGGAGGGGGGAAACGGCAGCCTCCCGGAGAAGGCTTCTTGCACGAGCCGCCCTCCCCCGCTTGCGCTAGAAGCCTTAATGCGAAAAGGGCCATAGATCCACCATGAGCCAAAGTTTGACTTGACACAGAACAACAAGAAGCAAGCATAGGATTGTGACCTAAAAATGCTTTTTAAATTACTTGAAAATACAAAGAAAGTGGAAATGTTAGACTGGCACAGTTGAGTTTCTCTTGGGCAACTATTTCAGAATCAGAGACCACCACCACAAAAAAGAAAAAGAAAAAGAAAAGCCGAAACTTTTAAAACACAGGCAAGTACAGATGGTACTAAATATTGTCATGTCTTATTGAATCAATTCCTGGCAAATTTTGCCCAGCAGTCTTGAAGATGTTTCCCACTTTTATCCAGAAAAGGTGTTTTATGTAAATAGGAATAGAAAGTAACAAGAAAAAGCTAAGTTTGTTACCAGAAAAAAAGCCTCCTTTCATATTTTTTCCCCTGAGTCACACCAAATGAATGTGCTTTGCTTTTGTTTTCTGGTTTGTTTGGTTTTTCCCCAGACAAATTCAATGCTGACATTCCTGCTTCAGGAAAAAGAAGAAGAAAGAAATGAAGTCATACTGAACTAAGGTGTACACCAACTTCTCAGTATGAATGAGCAGGAGAAGAATATGGATGTTGAGAGAAAAAGCTCTTGTTTACAAACACTTCTCTTTAATAATTAACTATTTATGGAGGAAAATAGCAGTGGATACATGATTGGCAAATTGACTTATGTTTAAATCATGGGTCTAAAGTTTGACTGAGCACAGAAGTTCAGCTTTAAATAAACAAATAGTACTGTAATGCCACAGACATTAAAAATAAACTACCCGTGGCCATGCTATCCCAGGCTGCTATGCTCTCACTGTCGCTCCGTGTTCATGCCAGAAGAAGCCATCCCATTTACTGTAACCACAGGTTACAAGTATCCATTCTTTCGCAACTAAAGGAGATTCATATTCCTGGGAAGACTGTTGCAAAGGGGTACCAGAGAACAACTGCGATATAGGCTGTATAAAAGGTAAATCAAGCTCTTTGAACAGCACTTTTTCTTTTCTGCGGTGGAATTCAAGGATAAGAAGCATCTGTTTGAAAAAGGCAAGTGGCTCAGGTGATACCGCATAATAGGAAGCAAGCTGAGGTAAACAGAGTATTCAGAGAGATGCATCCTCACAGCAAGCAGCTCTCAGTCTACAAAATATGCTTATTCACTTTATTATTCCAGGCGTTTCGGTTCCATCTTTCAGCCCTAAAATGGAGGCCAACCGGGTTTGCAAAAGGAACTAGCACAAAAAGATCCAATAAAGATGTTAAAACAAAAGGTCTATTTATTGGTGAGCCCAAACCAAGCGGGGTCATTGGTTAGAATGGGCCTAACTTGGGCTATTATCTGTGGGGCCAGTTCTCTCAATCCCTGATGTAGTAGTGTTGAAAGCATGACTGAGTATCAATGCATTATAGGTGTTTCAGTGGTGTTGAACGCATGACTGGTTCCTTATGTGTGTTTTTATTTAATTTTATTTTATATATTTCCATATTACCTCTCAACTCACAAGGGTTCCCATGACAATGAACAAATAAAAGGAATTAAAGAAGCACAAATACAAAAATGTTTAAGAACACGTTAAAATGCTCTTTAAGACATTTTGAAAGAATTCAAAAAACAATCTTAACATATAGTTTTCAAACAGTTAAAACAGAGCAATTTCAAATGTTTGAAGGCCATGTGGCACAGTACCGTTTTGGCTGCCTGATGGACCCAGCCTAATTTCCTTACTTAGAGAGTTCCACAGTCAGGGTGCTGTACAGAGAAACCTCTGTTACATGTATGTGATTTTCCAACAGAACATCATGGATATATCAGGCAGCATGCATTTGGTGATGCTTTTTTGGCCACAGTAGTTGTAAACATGCGTCTCAGCTTTCCTTTTATGTGCATGATTTTAGGGGTCTAGAAACTAGAACTGCTTCACACCTCCTTCTCTTTCTCTCTCTTTCTCTTTCTCTAACTAGGCCTTGTTGAACTTTAGACCATCATTGTTTTGAACTGTTTTTAAGCATCCCTTTTGGCAGATGAAACTATGAAAGCTCTACAGACCAGAACTCAGAAAGAACATGGGGTAGAAAATCTGGAAATACCTGCAAAAGCATCTTGTGATAAGGTCTGGGAATATGATCAATATTATATTTGATTAAAAATCAAAATACTGTTGCAAGGGCTATAGTCCTTCCACAGACCAAGGACCCCTGCCCACCCTAATCAAAAACTTTTATTTCACCAGGAGAAAAATGAAATGCTTTAAGCTGATATATTCTTATCAAATATTGTAATTATTCTTGGCCAAAGTTGAAGCCTTAGTGAATGAATGGAAAGCAATGGTGTTTTCTCCTGTCTCACTAATTATTGTTCATTCAAAGTTATTTCCTGGTCATTCTGGATAAATACTTTCTCCTGCATCTTGTCCTCTTCTAATATTTTGTAGATTTTTTCAGTCCTACAGTTCCTATAGCAGAAAATCACCATCAAGACTCAAAATCACCATCAAGACAGAAGTTCCCTCTTCTTCCTTTCCCTTCTCCTCACAATAATGCTTATTAGAGGGCTAGTAATATATCTGATGGTAGCACCACTGAAATGTCTACAAAATGGAGACAATATATGGCATCTGAAGTATGAGCTCAGTGCTTTCAAACATGCAAATATGGAAACAATCAGTGAGAGATGACTGGGATACTAGTGTTGATGTCCCAATGGCCTTGAGCTCTCCACCAATAGAATCATTTCTTTACTTTTCATAGAGGATTGAGAACTGGGTGGGGTTTCTCTCTCAAGTAGAAGGCCGCTAATTCCCCAAACAAAGTACCCAGTACCAACTCTATCATTCCTGATTCCTCCCCATGCTAGCAAATTGCCTCAGGGTCCATAGGTTGGCCTTGGCAGACCAATATATTATTTGCTGATATCTGAAATATTATTTTAACATTATACCACAAGGTGCAATTCAGCAGACTGCCCAGTCTTCTTTAAAAAAAAACACAATTGTAGCATTTATACAAAAGCTTTAACGTACAAGGTGTGTTACACCATCTGAAACACGTTCATTCTCACAACCCTGGTCAGGTCGGTCTCATTCCCACTTTACAGAGAGGGAACCGAGGCCATAATGTAATTGATGCCATGCATTGCCATCATCGCAAATCTTTGAGAGTTTTAAAAAGCCCTTTAACGGAGAGGGAAAAAAAGCTAGGAAGAACTGAGAATGTGATAGCAACTGCCAGTAGCCTGGATCTGAAGACATTGGGACTCACATTTCAAAACTCACCCACCCTCCCCCTTCCCCCGCTCCCAGCAGATGGCAAAGCTTTGGAAGAGCCCCAAGTGATGTCTCCTCAGTAGCGTCTGACTTGTGACCTACAGGACAATGGCATCACAAACTATCCAGAGACTTGATTGAGAAGCCACTCCAACATTTCCATAAGTCATTCTGCCATTGCAGATCTGTCACAGTTTTGTCATAAAGTTTGTAAAATTCTACTGACATTGTGTCATCTCAATAAACGCAATGGGGAAAAAATGAGTTGGGGCAGGTGCGAGCACAGATTTCAAGCTTAATGCGTGGGCTGTTGCATGTCTTCTGCCATAATCTAGGCTCTTGTACTTGATTTTTTTTTCTGGAGCCGTGGTGAACTCTTCCGTCCTTTGAAACAATCATTCTCACTTGATTAATTTAAGAAGCCAAAAAAAAAAAAAAGTTAAAATAACTTGGCTTCACTTTGCAAAAAGTTTCTCCTCTTTTCTGCCCCCTCCCTACTCTGCGTAAGTTAACAAGCAAAACAACCTAAAGCTAATATTAACTCTTGCAGTTATTATATCAGACGCATACTGCCAGGCTTTAAAGACATGCTTTAAAGAAAATGTGTACCTGAGAAAGAAGAATACTACAAGAAACAGGTTTGACAGAGCAAATGTGATCTGCACGGGTAGGAGGATACATCCTTTGGGGTCCTCAGATGATCTGACCCATTGAAGCACATGGAAAAGCTCTTACGATCTTCTGTAGTCTTCAATGCCAACCAAAGAAGGCCCACAGTCATTTCATCTCCTGTTTAATTTTCAGTAAAAGCTGATGCATCCATGCCCATACATTGCACAATGACATCTGATGTCTTATCATTCAATGGTTATCAAAACAGGTGAACACCCTGCTTCGTGAAACCTTGTGCTGAATGTGATAATTAGGTGACATCTGTGATATTTTCTCTATGATGAAAATCATCCCAAGTACTGCAGTCATCAACTGATGGACATACTTATGGAAACACACCGAGTGACTCTCAATTGAGATTGAAGAGATCTGGTTAGGCATTATAAACATTTAATTATATTATTAGGCAATTAAATACAGGCTACAGACAAAAGAAAAAGCCAATAATAAGCAATCAAATACAATAAAGCGCAAGATAAGAAGGTTTTTCTTAAAAAAAATTAAAAGGTGTATCAAAATACAATATGCAAATAAAATATTTACAAATATATTACTGAATCCACATTTCTTAAAAGAAAGTCCATCTCAGCTATGGTCATGAGAAATCCTGAGTTAAACTGCTTTCACTACAAATCTAGATAGATTAATCAAGACTGACTTAATTGAATTAGACAGCAAGAATATAATTTTATGCCTATCATTAATGTTAGTTATAGGCTCTAAACATCTTACCAAGTATTTAGCTCTTGGATTTTCATGAAATGTACAATATAACACATGAGGTACAGTGTTCTCAATCACTTGGCTTCCTCAAATATAGAGCTGTTTTTCTCTGAGAATATTCTTAGAGATATTATAATTAAAAATTTCATGAAACCGTCAATTTTGATGCTTCCTTGTACAACATACTTTCATTTTTCTTCATGCTTTTTATTCTGTTAGTTGGATTTTTTTTTTAAAAGTACCTACTGTCCATTGTCAGAACTATATTTATAGCATTCGTTGACAGGCATGTTCAGGATTATTTCAGCAAGATGTTCATCAATTCCATCCATCAATTCATGCCATTCATTTGAACCTAATGACTCACAAGCTACTAGATTCCTAAGACTTCAAAGTTTGCTGAAGGATTGGGAAAGAAGCTTCATTTCAGAACTTATTACACAGAAGGCCAAATTATCAACAGTGACAAAAGATGTTCCATATTCTATAGCAGTGGACATATAGCCTCCCTGTACACACACGACACAATGGTTTATGTCAAGAAGAGATCATACCTTTAATTTACATAAACAGTAGGAGATGGTGAATCTGGTAAAGAACTGAAAGATTGACTTGTGATGACTGGGTATAGAAATCTGGGCATTTTGTTAGGATTGCATGAAATCCATAGCTATATGAAACCCAATATTTTACTAACCATAGGTGAAAACATCATGTCTACTAAAGCAGCTCTGAAAGAATATTCAAAGTATTTGATATTTTCCATAACCTCTAGTATATTTTATTTCAAACCATTTTCTTCTACCAATTTATCTCCAAACTAGCTCAAGAAAAAAACAAAAACTGCTAAAGAATACATTGAGCACAAATAACGCTGGTTTTACTGCATATGTTCCTTCCTACTACTTCCATCCAATACCCATGAATAAGCCTAATCAATATTTGTTAACTTGGAATTATTCTGTGGTAACAGAAAAATGGAAGAGATGAATTAAGACTAAACTACAAATGACTAAGAAAGAAACCTTTTGTATAAATATTTAGAGACAATTCTATATTTTCCATCTAAGTTTCTGTATCCTTTGTTTAATCTTTGCCAAAAGGAAGTCAAGAGTTTGGGTAGAATAGAAAGCCATAACAATAAACATATTTTCTCCTCAGAATGGAGCTAATTTATTCTAAACCAACCTCAGGTTTAACAGCATATGAACTTCCTGTTTTATCTCTAATTTGCAAACTGCATTATACCTTTTTTTTTCTTTTTTCTTTTTGCTCTGACTTCCTAGAGATCTGTCCTATGTGCATCTGGAAACTCATAGGTAATCAGAAATTTTTAGTCTCTTCATGGAGTGACAGTTGTGTACTATGCAGTTTAAAATTTACTATCTAACAAGTCAAAAAGCTAGGATTCTAGATGACATACTATAAGACTAACATTTCATTTTATTTTCCTATGAATGCCTTTGAATAACAGAACCCTGTACAATTTTATCTCTTAAATAATGCCACAGATCAATTTAGTCCATTATTAATTTGACTTATTTCCCACTGAAAAACTTTTTGGTTGTCTCTATCACCAGTATTTTACTAGAATTCAACATAAAGTAATTCACTACAATAGAGTAGTTTAGCTCCACTTTTGATCAAGTAATAAACTGAGCATTAAAACTGTGAAAGTATTACGCCTGAAAATCAAAACCATTTATATACCTGTATTGGAAGTGTGCATAAATAATCACATTTCTATTAAGACAAAACATAATTTAGGAATTATGAATTATTGAAAGCAATCCTTAATTGATTGGTGTTTAACTTTTTTCAAATATCTTTTTTCTTTCTTTAATGAATTCCCTCCTCAGGTTCATAGCATGCAACATAATGTGTTCCAGATTTCCTATTGCCAATCCAGCATTTTCAAGCTGGCAAATACAACCTGAATACATTTCCTTTGACCAAATAAAAATTAAATAAATAAATAATGCACAAATAAGAATATGCACTGGTGACATCTGTGAAATCAATCAGACTCAACTGAGGAAAATGCAGAGTGTTCATTTGATCTCTAGGAAGACACTCGTTTTCATCCACCTGCTTTTTAAAAGAGTGTTTGGCAACCTTTACAAAATCACGATGCAAATATATTCCAAAATTTTCTGCCCTTTTATTTAAAAAAAAAAGTAAGGATTTGAGCAGAGACCCAAAAGAGGCATTGCACCCGTTGACATGGTTACAAAGTCTTTAGCAACTGTGCTTAGGTGTGCTGCAAAAAGATAATTTCCCCCAAGATCAGTGCCTGAAAAAGTTACTTTTTTGGACTACTGCTCACAGAATCCCTGAGGTAGTGGATTGTGGAAGCTGGAGTCCAAAATGTAACTTTTCCAAACTCTGCTTAAGGCTAGGAATGGGCAAATCTGATGGCATTCCTTTCACCCATGATAATTTTTTTACAGGCTCAACGATCCTAATCCAAGACCTTTTTCTTGAGAAGCATCGAACAATTCCCCTGAGAAAGAGTTTTCTCAAATTGCCTTGATAGTCGTATCTATTTATGCCGCATTCTCTCTCTCTCTCACACACACACACACACTGTCTTTGTTCTTGTTGTTTCTATGGCTCTAATTGGTCCTCTCTATGTGAGAAAGTTCACAGCAGCTTTTTATTTCCAGTCCAACGTCCCAGCCACACACTAGGCCCAAATCCAAAACAATATGTTTTTTTAGTGAAAGGAGGACCTTGCTGAAGAAGAAATATTCAAGATGCCCAAGGGAATCCAAGACTAGTGCCTTCCAAGGAATCACTGCATTTATAGAGTGTTTGCTGTTACATGGGTATAGCAGCTAAGTTTATGTTCAGGCAGACACACCATAAAAGTGCTAATCGGAGGGAAAGATCCAACCTGCAACCCTATATACTCTTACATGGAAGTAAAGCAAAGGAAAATGAATAGAGTTGCAGGGAATGAGCCATAGCTCCATGGAATGGTATGTGCTTTGAAAGAAGAAGGTTCAATCCTGGTCGCTCTACCCAAAAAGGATCAGGCAGCAGTTGGGAAAGAACATTGGATAAGATCTCGGACATCAAATTCAGTCAGTGCAGAAAATACTGAGCTAACAGTACAGGGAGTCTGAGGGAGTATAACTGACGGAGTATAACATCACTGGGATACTTTTTTTTTTTTTTTTTTTGCAGATTTAAGACCCACGGTACAGCCAGCATGATGTACTTCCATGTTTAAAAGCCATACTTTTCAGTCTGGAAACCCACCTTCTCCCTGATAATCAAACCAATTGGCTATTTCTGCATCTCTATACCTGTTCATAAAGACTAGTCAAAAGTGGGCAATGAAACAGCATTGTTGCCAATATTGGCTTCATCTGCTCACAAAAGGTATACATCCATTAAACTGTTGCAACCATTAAACTGCAATGCAATTAGTTTACTAAAAGAAATGCACAAGGCCTTACATAAAAGGAATACAAGTGTTTAATGACAGATTATAAAGTGGAAGATAGAGGAAAGGGAGAGACGGGAAAAGAGAGAGAGAAGAGAGAGAGAAAGAAGCTTGCCTGTCTCAGGGGCTTTCTTCACAGCCTGTGATACTGATGCTTGACTTCGCCTTCATACAACCTGCAAGAGCTAATAAATTCCTGGCTCCCCTGCCTGGGAGCCAAGGCCGATTAATATCTGCCTACCTTGTTACCTAATTCATTATGGAATAGCAGTTAATTTGATTTGATATTATTTTAATAAAATTCTGTAATATATTAGATTGTTTCAGGCTATCAAAATAATTTTCCAATTATTACGGTTACTCAAGCAAGTTCTCTCTCTCTCTCTCTCTCTCTGTCTTTCTTTCTTTTTTTCCCCTTCATGAGCGGCAGTTGGTCTGACTCAGAATACATTAGCTCCTACAGCTTCATCCTGGCCAGAGGAATACCAAGTATATGCATGATTACACCAGCAACGTTATTGCCAGTAATGAGAACCTGCAGATCAAGGGAAAGAGCCTATAGATTGATGGGTAATTATGGGCCCCCTGTGACGTCATGACATTGGTGATTACCCTTCATCTACAAATGCATTAACACTTCATCCAAAGGAGAGAGGAAAGAGGAGGCATCTTTCTTTTCTGATACCCTGAGATGAATGGGCCTGTAGCCGCTGACTGGAGGACTGCCACAGAATACACAGAATCATATCAGGATCTCAAAGGTTTTCTTCAACTCAGTATACATGCCAAAGCAAATTAGACTCTTTTTTCAGGAGGGAAGCTGGCTTGGAATGGGTGGGTTGAAGAAGGGACTGTTCACTTGAGACTTAGAACTATTTCGCTTTTCTTCCTTGTGTAAGAGTCAGCATGGCGTTAGGTTACCGACAGAACTTGATCCAAATAGGAAAAGGCAGCCACAGCAAACTCGCAGGTGAACACAACTTCCAATCTATTTAAAGTTGGCACCGTGTGTCATAAAATGTCCGACTTGTTACATGAGATCACGTTCATCATACGCTCCTGCAGTTGGCATTGTACATGGAAGATCATCACATTCAAGAAAACTGTGGGACTTTTGTCAGGATTTCATGCTACCTCATCCTTTCCACTGTATTCCCTGCCAGTAATACATATCCAATCTGATGCAGCAAGCAGTCTATGTTTTTCCCTTAAATGGAAATGCAATATAACAATAAAAATAAATGCCCAGCTCCCCCCCCAAAAGGAATATGACTATTCTAATTATTTTAATTAGAAAGTCAGTTCTATATTTATTTAATCCTATTTATGACCTATCTGATGACCTGATTGGACTCTGACCAAGACCACTCTCATGTGACGTTTGTTTTCATCTTGTTTTAATTGTCATTGTAAAGACTATCACAATTCATAGCTCATAATTTTCACACATGCACACACATTGATATATACATATATGTCATTCTTTGTAAGGACGGGTGTAAAAATACACTCTTTGAAGCAGGATAGCTTTAACATCTAGACAAGAATCCTGCTGGTGATAAGGTTTTGGTGGAAAGTTCTGGTGGAAAGTGTGTTTTCCAGACTACTAAATCCCTATAGTCATCATTTAGTGTTTTAGTAGCAGTTTTATTAGCCAGTGACACTTCCTTTACCTCTTTATTACCCCACTCCAAAATTTGGGCCCCAAATGTTTTAGGTTAGATGAGCTTTGGATTTCCATCTGTGCTGTTTAGTGTGTTTGATCTTTTACTTTTTCTCTTTTGTACTCTGTGTGTGAGTTACAGACTTACTTCCCAAGCAGCCTATGCATAGCATAGACACTGTCATACCCCCAAAAAGCAGCACAGATCAATATACTTTAACATACTAAGGCACACTTTAAAGCACATACTCCCCTGAATCCTTCTGCATACAGTTTGACAGGGTTAATCCCCTCTGAATAGAGTACCATGTTTCCAAATTCACTGCCATTGTTAGAAGAAACAAAAGCTTTATGCTGTTTCCCGGCACAAGTCAATGGGAGACACAAAGATTCAGATTTCTGAATTATAATTCAAGCTTGGTTCCAAGACAGGTAGAATCAGTTGTCCTTGTACAATTGACTCGTGATCACCAACATGGCTTATCCAGAAAAAAAAGAAAGAAAGAAAAAAGAAAGAAAGAAAGAAAGAAAGAAAGAAAGAAAGAAAAAGTGGTGGCAGCTGGGAGAAGCAATGGAATTGTATAAGAGCAGGGGAACCAAAGCACCAAACAGGACTTGGGAAAAGATGAATATTTGTGCTGTATGTCTGGGTGGAAAAATGTGTAGACTGAAATTAGGATTATATACCTTCCTCACCCTTATTAAAAAAGTGTCAAACATGTCAAGCCTTACTTCAGACCCCTTCATACTATACAGTTATAGAGCTATGATTCCACTTTAGCTGTTTTGGCTCCATCCTATGAAATCTTAGGGATGTAGTTTGGGGAGGCCCCTTGACTTCTCCAGCTGAGAATTCTAAATGCCACATCCCAAGTGGAAAATCCCAGGGTTCCATAGGATGTTGCCGTGCCAGTTAAACTGAAATCATAGCACTGTCATTGTGTAGTCTGAGAAGGTAAAGCCTGACATGTTTGACAATACAGGAATTACTGTTGTGTCCACATAACAATACCTAGGAAACATGTCCTGTGAGTGAGTATATCCTGACCTATTTTCCCCAAGGTAACCTTTTGACCCTCCTCTGGCCTGTTCTACCAACTTGCTTAAGTTTCATTCAGAAGCCTCACTGCAGCCCCACAGTGCGCTGTCATCAAGAAGAAAAGAAAAATGCCATCACTTAATTGTATTGCTGCTAATTGCATTTTATTATTATTATTCTCCCCCTTCAATGACAGGAAGAGGGTTTTTTTCCCCCTTGCCTTATACAGTATATCACTCTTTCTTTTTTCACAGTCTGTCTCCCACATGGCTATTCCCATTCCATTCAGTTATCTTAGAAGAGTGGTGGCTGACCCATGGGATGTATGTCAAATATGATTTACAACCCTTTTCATGCTTCAGCAGAACACAGTAGAAACCTAAATGGATCAGAACAGACCCTACAGATGGGGAGATATACAACTACTTCTCTTATTTTGTTTTAGTATTTGTAAATTGCCTTATTATTTCCATTGCTTAGCTATCATTAGGTACATGAAATAGCACTGCTAATAGCAGGGGGTGCCACTACTACACTTATTGGGGAAAGAGTTTATTATTGCAAGTAAATTGTATATGCAACCTGCCAAGTGGAAGGGCTGTTCTATCAAACACAGGGGTTATTGTGACATTTTCCTTGGTGAAACTATTTTTTTTAAAAGTGAGAAATGTGCTCTGCTGGTGTGTTTAAAAAATGAGGATCCAAAGAAGATAGGTGAGGGCAAGAAGAATGTTGCTTACTAGAAGAGCACCATAGCAAAATTCCAAAATAATAATATTCCTTAAAAAGTAGAAATGATGAGGTTGCTAACATCACATTGCTTTCTGGAGTAGTTCCATAAGATTCAGCACTGGATTGCATTTACTGGGAAATAACCTTTTGGTAGAAATTTCCCCAGACCCATATTTAGGAGTACTCACCTCAGGCAACAAAATGACTGTGGCTGGCCCTGTAACAACCAATGAAGTTGAAGGGGACTGTTCACTTAGCCAGTTACAAAGATTTCAACCTTACAAGAGGGTAGAAAACTTCTACAGATAAAGGGATATCTAATTTATTTTCAGCAAATCAGTTCTGTTTCTGTTCTGTGAGTTTGTTTTGAGATCCATGGTTTAGTTTAGAAAACCTCTTTGAATGCAGAATGAGGTCATTGTATATTGTATTATTGATGCATGTGCTGCCTGAGTCATTTAATGCTGATTAATACTAGTAGATTTCCAACAGTGGGAAGTGACTCCCCAGCCATGCATCTTGCTCAGGCTACCCCTGGCCAGCCCAACTACCTGGTACAGTCACCCAGAGGTCCTTTTCGTCAGCCTCCCCTAGACTGTGGGATGACCTGCTGGAAATGTTTTAAGAGCTAAATTCGCTGTTTGAATTTTAAAAAGTACTAAAGGCCTATCTCTTCCAGCAGGTTACCCAGTCAATTTTAAATTATGAATTTTAAACTGGTGTATTTTAAACGGTTTTATGTGTTTTTTAGTTGTATTTTAACCTATGTTGTACCTGCCTCAAGCCTTGAGGTAAGGAAGAAGAAGAAGAAGAAGAAGAAGAAGAAGAAGAAGAAGAAGAAGAAGAAGAAGAAGAAGAAGAAGAAGAAGAAGAAAACGACGACGTAGTAGTAGTAGTTTTATTATTACATCTAACCAGTCCATGGGGTGGCACTGGGTGTTAGCTTTCTTTACACTCAACCTTTCAGTCCTGTTTTTGTAGAATTCAGCAGGCAAGTCCCTCCCTGCTTACAAGAACACAGCATAAGAGATTAAACCCATTTCTGCACTAGCCTGTTATAGCGCTATGATTCTACTTGCAACATCCTATGGAATCCTGGGATTTGCAGTTTCGGGAGGGGTCAGCTGGCCCCTCCCAAAACTGCAAACCCCAGGATTCCATAGGATGTTGCAAGTAGAATCATAGCACTATAACAGGCTAGTGTGGAAAAGGCCTAAGCTTTTGTTCAGTATTAAATGTTAAGGTGCTGCAATTTCATTGCAAGGAAAGAGGAAGGAGACAAAACCGAAACATGTTGGCCATGCTTACTCTGGATGTTGGCTTCATCTTCATTTGGCCACCCTGCCCTACCAGTTCTGATGGGCGGCAGCTGTCATCAAATAATCCTTATGCTTACCACATTCCCTTGCTACATTTGTGGGGCGGGGAGGGGGGATTTATTACTGCCTCACAAGTATTCATGAGGATTTTTTTTTAGAAAAAAGGTTTTTAGAAATGCAACTCCATGTTTGTCAAAAAAAAAAAAAATCACACAAGCCATCCACAGACACCTCTAGTGTCTACCTGTTTAGAACTTTTGCTTTTTAAAATATACAGGTTTTAAAAGAAGGCTATAATCATATCTGATAGAAAAATACTTTGCCTAACAAACTTTCTCCAGAATCTTAGCAGTTTAGAAATATTAAACAATAAAATGAAACAAACTACACCAAGCAGAATATTTTTTAACAAGAAAACTAATTTTGTATGTATAGGAATCTCAATGTTTTTACCACTTCTGTATTGCATCTAGATAGCACTGTGAAGTTACCCACCTTTAAGCCATCTTCAGGCATACAGGATAGGTCTGTTCGCATGTCCAGGGGAAGTTTGGCCTGAATTTGGGAAAGGAAACGGGTTAGATCTGCCACCTCCCTTATAATGCTCTGCATGTGGAGAATAACAGGCTAAAAAGGAGAGCCACCCTTCCTTGTGGAAGATGACAGGCTGAGAAAGAGAGAAGCTCTTTTTTTTCCACACACAGTGGAGCCTCTCTGGACAACCTGGCAGAGTAACATGGAGAAGTTATATGGATTTTTGGATACTGTTCTCTTCAGAAAGTTGCTCCCTCCAATGTGGAGGATGACGAAAGAGAGGAAGTGATAGCTTCTCCCTCTCCCTATGCATTCAGATTAAATCTACCCTGAATACCTGAATAAGGCTTTTAGTTCTACTAATTTCAGTAGAAGAAAGGTAAGCATATGAAATTAGGAGTGACTCAAACTTGTTCCCTCCCCTCAACACGTACCCCCATCTCTATTGATTTGAAGCCATCGTAAATTCTATTTGTACCTGAAAGGAAACACACCATTCTTTAACATAAGCAAACACATACAGTCATCCCTCCACATTTGCTAGGGTTAACTTTTCCCATTTTTTCCTTTAAAAAAAACCTCACAGGTGTCCAGGAGCCACCTCATTTCCATCCCTGATCAACATGAGCAATCCACTTCTAACAGTTTTCTTCTCTTGCAGATAAAAGCTAACAGGTCTTAACTGCCCATTCAAGACCAAGCCATCTCAAACTACTTTGCATTACAACACGGATTCCTCAGAACAATACAGTCATCCTTCCACATTGTGAATATGAATGTGGAAAAACTGTGAATAACTCTAGGCCCTCCCAAACCATATTTAACACACACACATACACAAGTATGATCACCATATTCAATCCACCATGGATTCCTTTGAGGCATCAGGGTTCCTTCACATGGCAGAAGTGGGTGGCTGGTGGGGCTGACTGCCACCTCCACTGCTGCCCCACAGCATTTTTAATAGGGACTCACAAGCCATATTGGCAGTTTCTCAGGCCCTTTTCTCACGTTACCCGTTTGCGCGGCTGGGGGGGGCATCTCGCGCGAGAAGCCTCATCCGGAACGCTGCCGCTTCCCCGCTCCTTCAGCCCACAGGTCATTTCCTGGTAGCGCGACCTTTGCACTCGCACCCCGCCCCTTCCTTTCGCAGTGCAGCCTGGGAGTTGTAGGCTGCGCTGGGAGAGGAAGCGCAACTGGGACGGCTTGTTCAGCGCACCGCATGCAAGTAAGTGCACGAGGACCCCGTGAGCATTGCGCGACTGCGCAGTATTTTCGGCTTAAAGCCAAAAATAATAAAATGCATGATCGTCCCGCTTTAGGCTCATGAGCATCACGTGAGTGGGAGTGCGTCATACGAGCCAACGTTCCCATTTACGTGACGCTCAAGGGGCCCTCACGCAAAAAAAAAACAAAACTGTGTGCGAAAAGGGCCTCAGTCTCACAAGGCTTGCAGTCCCTATTAAAAATGGCATAGAGAGGCTGCAGAGGTGACAGCAAATAATCTGTGAATAATCAAATCCACAAAAAAGTGAAACTCGCAGATGTGAAGTACTGACTGTAGCTAAACAACAGATAGCATTTTTATACAAATGTGAATATCTCTCAATCTCAAATTAGTTTTATTTCTCCAGATCTCACCACTGCTCCTGTCTAATGCTTCATTCATATCAGTGATGTTAAAAGGGTTTTGTTTTGTTTTCTACTGACAAAGAAATTGTGATGCACAGGATAGCTCCAAATTCAAGGATTTGAGCTTTGAGGTTTAAAAAGATTTATTCAGGAACATCGAAGAAACAACAGCACACCTTAGAGTTGCCAAAACTAAAGAAACATTGCATTTGCAGTACCTTACAAACTTTAACATTTCAAATTAGTGCATAGTAACCTCCCATTTCATGGCTATTCCTTTCCCAGGCTATTCTGTCCCTCTCTCCTTTTGCCAGCTTTTCAACAGTTCAACCTTACAGCTGAGTTTGTCTGCCTGCATCTATCCTCTTATCACAGTTCACTACAATAACATCCCCCTATTCCCAGCACATCACTCACCAGCCAATCCTATCAACTTCTCAGCACAGCAAAGCCCGCAAAGCATCAAAACAAAGCAGCTACCTAAAAACATGGCAGGGAGAGCAAAGGCAACCTGACAGAAATGCATGTATATTTTTTTCACATTAAAAATAGACATATTTTAATAAGGCATTTTTATATATGCATTTTCCTGTTCACTAAAATTTCTTTGTAAATATTTTTCAATCTAATATATAAAAGTCAAAGTTTGTTTGTCTGTATCAGGCAGAGACAACCTCATATGATTTGCAGTGTTAGATGAGAAGACCTTATATGACTGACTGCCTAAGAAAATTTTATGGAATCTTGAGGTTTGCAGTTTAGGGAGGGGCCTTTAGAGTTCTTAGTCAGAGAACTCTGAATAAGCTGATTGCTGTGGAGATGAGGCTTAGCAGCAAGGAGGAGGGCAGTGTATTCCCTCAGAAACCAAACCTCTGTACGTTAACAACTCTGAATACAGATTGGATTTGACAATATGGGGAAAAGTTACAGGTACTGGACAAGATAGTTTGGAAAATTAAAGACACAGGATCTCAAATCTGTGTATTTCAACGGCATCTAATTCCTAAGGTAAGGCAAGGTAATTCCTAAGGTATTTCTAACAAGTTTTACCTATGAGAAAATAAAATCCTGGGCAACACTGGGTTTATATGCTAGTTGTGAATATTTGTAACCTGTTCCATTTTAAAACTTACTCATGATTCAGTGTACAGTCTATTTTTCTGAAATGCACATATGTGCAGATTTCAGAGGAATGGTGCACTTTGTCTTGCAACATGTCTCAAAAGATGCAAAATGGATACTTCCTGGAAACTTTAGTTCCATCCCTAAATTGTTACAGGTAGAAAGCTGAGATGGAAAAGTATTCACTTGCTGGCTCAAGAACTCAAAAGGAAATGACTTTAGATATTTCCCTGAAACATAGGCAACTGATATTTGAATCAGCAATTCATATCTTCCCTCCTGTGCAACATTTTTAGGACTAGTATGTTTGCTATGCATTTTCCCTTACTCATAAATATTATGATGAAATCTCAGAAATTCAACATATGCCTGTATATATATGATAGGTCTAACGTTTGGAGTTTAAAAAAAAAAAAAAGGCAGGAGTAGACCTGCTTCTCCCGAGTCCAACATGCAATCTGCTAGATTTACATTCTTTTCAACATTGCTAATGCATAATCAGCTAAAATGATTTTAGATCTTCAAAATTGCTACAAGATGGTTATAAATTCTTTGTGTGGACAGCTTTTCCATTTGGTGGTAAAACTGGAAAGTCTTATCACCCTTTTATAACTTTCCATATAATTTTTATGAACGCAAACATAAGGCATCAAAGACAGTAGTCTGAAAACTTCTCTGTGATCCAAACCAAGTGGCAAAATTAAGTCCTGAAAAAGTTGAGATCCACATCTGGTTTATGGTCTGTGCATAGACGACTTGGCCTGAGAACATAGCACAGAAGTGGATTGATGCAGAATAACACTCAAATTTAATAATCAAGCTCGGTTACTGAATACAGCTATAAAGATGGTCGAAATGAAAAGTTTGTAGTGCATGTCTCCACTCATCACATAACAAAAGAAAAGAAAATAACGGGATGGTTTAAGTGAAAAGGAATGAACCATCTTGAAAAGACATCAGATGTGGAGAGAATGGAGGGTGGGAAATGGGGAGAGAAAGAATGATAAAAGAAAAACCATGCCAAAACTATGGAAAGTGAATGTTCCCACATAGCAAATGAAAGACCATGAGACAATGCTACTCAGAGACGGAGAGAGAGAGAGAGAATGCATTTTATTGTATTTACATTGGATGAGATCAACCTTGCTATTTGCTCTGAGCTCATTGTATATTTGGTTTAAGTGGAGGCACAGCAGAATTGAGAAGATCATGTATTTTATGCCCTCCAATATTTTACTGATGAAAACCAGGACACGTGTGGTCAAGCAACTCCAGAGTGCAGTCAAGATAGTGAAAGTTATTAATGAGGAAGAACACACAAGCTTGGAGAGGTTGCAGCAGTTACTCTTGCCCAAGCCTACTGAGAAAGACAAGATTCTGTCCTCTCCTCTCATCTCTAATGAACTGAGTGCCCTTTGAATACAGTTTGCAGCAGCGGAAAGTAAGCTAAGGACAAAGGCCTTTTCCACACAAGGGCAATACATCGCACTGGTGTCATATTCTTGCCGTTACATCCGCATGTTAAACCGGTTGGTATCTATGTTTCCTCTGCAGATTGGCATGGCTTGAGCTCTTAATGTGATTACTATCGATGTAAAACCGATGTATTGTAAAACCAGAAAAATTCTGATGTAAAGCACAAAAACCAGTTTGGCTGTGTTTCTGACAACATGCAGAGGTGGTTTTCAGTGGGCATTCCCACCTTTCTCTGGCATCATTTCTGCCCGCTCCTGTCTCCGCCCCTCAAACACAGGGCGGGTGCTGGAATACAATGAAATGCATTGGGATTCTCAGGATAGTTGCTTTTCAATTTCTGGCTATCTAGACCAGAGCTTTCCAAACTTTTCATGTTGGTCGCACACTTTTTAGACATGCATCATTTCGTGACACAGTAATTTTACTAGCAATTTTGCTAGCAAACCGGAGGTGAGAATGAACTAAAGTACCTCTGCTGATACGTAGCAATGGGGTTTAAAAAAAAAAGACCAATCAGAGGCGGTGGTGTGGAGGAAGAGAGGGAGTGGGAGGAAGATAGGAATTTCACGAGAATTGACAGAGCGGAAGTGGCAAATGATTTTCACTGCATTAATTCAACAGAAATCAGAGGGCGTGCAGATAACAATCTGGTAAAATCAGAGTAAGTCAGGTTAAAAAACACTGCTCACAACACGCAGTGAAACACTCCTGCACTGTGATGCAGAAATGTCCAAAGAGGAAAAGTGGGATGAGGAGAGAGAAATCAGGACATTTTAAAAAACACCTCAACAAGTGGGACTGTCTCTGTCAAACTGGTATAGTTCGAAAGTATGTAATTTTCAGCATTATTATTTATGCTTGGTGACTTGTGAACATTGAAAATGTGTTTTTTTTAAAAAAAAATCACATAATTTGAAATGAAAGTGGGAATGAAGACCCCCTCCCAAAACTTAAGAAAGCTACACAGCAGAAAGTCTACTGGGGCCAAAGTAAAGGAAAAATCTTCACTTTGCAAATCTTCACTGTGAAAGGAAGAACAGCTTTTTATTTACTTTTTAAAAAAAAATTCTTTATGGTCAACATCCTACATCAGCGTTGCCTAGCATAAATCTCTGCGTGTGGAGCTGTGCATTAATTGTGCTGTGCAATCATTGTCTTGAATGGCAATGTTGCACAACTGTACCAAGACAGGAAATGTGCAAGTGAATGCCCAGCCAAATATGAAATGCACATCCATATACAGTGCACACATGTGGATATTCTGCATCAAACAAAAGTGTCCAACTGCTTCCATAGAGGAACTTATGCACACATAAGATATCGACAGAATTGCAGCCAAAATATTTATAGCCAGTTTTGTATTTAAAAAATTCAGGGCAGGAGTTCATCAAGTGCTGGAGATAACAGCCCAAATAGTGCAGGGTGAACTGGGCAAATAGTACAAGAATTGCCAACAATGGGAGGGGGGAAATCCTTTAATAAGCAGCTAGGGGAAATGGCTCATGGTCTTAGATGTGCCTATACTAATGCACAGAGCATGGGAAATAAACAAGATGCACTTGAACTCTTAACATGGCAAAGCAAATATAAAAGGCATCACTGAAACATGGTGGGATGAGTCTCATGACTGGAATGTAGCTATAATCTATTTCAGAGAAATAGATCAAGCAGGAATGGAGGAGGAGGAATATTATATATCAAGGAGGTTTACGCCTTTGAAGTGATCCATGACTTAAATCCTGGAAACCAGGTTGAGATCATTGGGGTAAATATTAAAGGGGAGAGAAAGAACAACGATGTCATTTGTGGGGGTCTACTGTTGTTATTGTGTGCCTTCGAGTCATTTTTTTTACTTAAGGTGAACCTATTATGGGGTTTTCTGAGGCTAAGAGTGTGTGAGATACCCAAGGCCACCCAGTGGGTTTCTATTGCTGAGTGGAAACTGAATCCTGGTCTCCGGAGCTGTAATCCAATGCTCAAATCAATACACTATGCTGGCTTTCCGGGGGTCTACTACAGACCCCCAAAAGCAGATTGAGGACCTGGATGATGCCTTCTGTGAACAGATGAGCAAACGTTCAGAAAGGAGAGATGTTATAGCAATAAGAGATTTCAATTATCCTGATATTTGTTGGAAGTCAAACTCCACCAAAAATATAAGGTCCTGCATATTCCTGATTTGCCTTGCATATAATTTCATTGTTCAGAAGAAGGAAGAGGCAACAAGGGGATCATTTATTTTAGATATGATCCTAACCAACAATGATTACCTGGTTAATGGGGTGAAAATGGTGAGATCCTTAGGTGGGAGTGATCGTGTTCTCCTGCAGTTTGTTATACAGGAGAAAGGGGAAGTCAAGTATAATCAGATGTGCATTCTAGACTTTAAGAAAGCTGATTTCAGTAAGCTTAGAGAAATACTGGGTGTGATCTCCTGGTCAGTAATACTAAAAGAAAAGGGAGTAAATGATGGCTGGGAGTTTTGTAAAATTGAGATACTGAAGACACAATTTCAAACAGTTCCAATGGGAAGAAAAAATGGGAGGTGTCTAAAGAAATCAGGATGGATGTCTGAAGAACTTTCAACTAAGCTAATATTTTAAAAGGGATATGTACAAGAAATTGAAAAGGGGGGAAATCACAAAAAAGAAATTCAAATTAATAGTCAGTACATGCAAGGAGAAAGTCAGAAAAGCTAAAGTGTGAAATGAGCTCAGACTTGCTAGAGAGGTTAAAAAACAGTGCAAAGGACTTTTTTAGTTAGCAAAAGGAGAAGGAAATGGCAGGCCCAATACATAGAGAAGATGGAGAAACAAGGATTAGAAAGTGCTGGATTGTGTTCAGGGAGGTCTGAGAAGCACTTTTCTCAAGATACCAGGGCACAGCATGATGGTACTATGTAACAGATCATCAGCATATACAATATTATTCATTGATGTCTCTGGATATGCAGAATGCGGTCTAGTACATTCAAGAAGCATATACAACAGTATTGCATTCTAGTCCAATGTAGATCAGTTCTTCTTGAAATTAACCACAGATTCACCACCGCTCTCATTGGCAATAAGGAACTTTTACTGGCAGAATGAGCAGATAATAATTGTATTTTAATACAACTGTCAAACGCCCTGCCCTGCACCATTTATATTGCTGTGATGTCATAGGCCGTTTTCCATTGAGGCAAACAGATCAGTTCCACTGGATTAGGTCTGCCCACTCTCCATATTTAGGTAAAGCCAAAAGTAGTGCAACTATGTGAAATAGTTTAAAATTTGAAAACTAATACTGAAAAATTGGAGCTCAAGTACTTTTTTAAAGGAGGGAAAAGGTGTTTAATAGATAAGTTGACTGACAAGTTAAGGGTTTTTATGCAATTAAGCCTGATGATTCAGTTGAGGTCATTGAAGAAACCTGTGCTAGGAGATTTAAGTTTATGTTAAGAGGGAATAAATGCAGTCAGAACATACAGAGGCATTATTTGAGAAAGACATAAGTTGATGGTATAAACTACAGGCGTAGATGGTGGAGTCAAGAGACATTAATACACTTGAGCAAATAGGAAATGGTGTCTAATACAAATGAAATGTATTAGTTCATAACTAATCTTTGTATTAAGAACACACTAATATGTAAGGAGAACCTTTTTCTACCCTTCATACTCAACAGTATAATGAGACTGATTCCTAAGTACAGGCGATGTTTATCCTGAGCTTACACAAACTCCATTTGATGGAAATTATTACATTTTAATAAAGGCACTGGAAAAATGTAATTATTTTCTCCATCTGAACAATGATGTGTTGTTGTCATTCTTGTAAAGTTAATCTGTAAATGTTATTTGAGGAGTTTTAATGAATATTTTTGAATACCAAATGAAGAAAAATGAGGTTTAGGAGGTCCTTTATGGAAGTAGTGGATATAGTCAAGCCATCATGGATAGAAACCATATTAAGCATGGAGAGCATAACTTGAGTGCCCCTCCAAGACTGCATGTTCCTCTTCATTGATAACTTTTGCCATCTTGACCACACTCTGATGTTGCTTGATCATAAGTATCCCAGTTGGTATCTGCGAAATGTTGGTGGGTATACCATTTTTGAGAACCAGAACTGGATTTCTGGCCACTTTGGAATGGTTTGATGAGGGGTTGTTTGTTTGTTAATGCATGCAACCCCTGCATTGTCCCAGGCCAAAACACAGGCCTGCCACCATTGCCTGTCTACCCTTGCTTTATAGAAAGGATGTCCAGATCTGATGTAGACTGGGAGACATGTACCTGGGGCCAGGAGATTAGATATTCCTCCCTTTGGATTTTTATACAGCCCAACCAAACACATTCAAGGATTTAAAAAAAAACATTAACATCAGTGGTTTTGGGTTTTTTTCTTCTTCTTTTAAAACTTCCCAGAGGGGAGGAATTTTTCAGTAAAAAGCAGAAGCAAAGAGAATGGTCTGAAGTAAACTTTCCTCACCTATGTGTGGGGCGGGGGGCGGGGGCAGGTAGTGACCACAAACACAGAGGCTGAAATGCTGGTAGAAGAAACAGGAAGCCTAGCCACCACTAGAAAAGCATAAATGGTGGGACCTGAGGAGCCTCACTGAAAGGGAAAGAGGTGTAGCAGATATGCCAGAATAATAAGATCAGCTAAATCTTTCCAAGAGTAAATTAGACAGTTCTTTCTATCTGTAGATCTACTATATCCAGAATGGTAATTTTGGGTTCTGTTCAGATTAGTGTAAACATAGACTTCATTGATTGATAGTAGTCAGATTGTGGCTTCTCTGTGCTCACAGTTGCTGGCTCAGGCCTATGAAATTGCAATCCTGCTGGAGGAAGAGTACCAAAAAGCATGGACTGAGCTGTGAAGTGGAAATGAGGTGTGAAATAATTTTTTTATTAATTGATATAGCCATTTCTCTTGCTATCTTCCTAGTACACCCATGTATTCCTCCAGTTGCCCAGTCTCATCACATCATATGAAGCAGCCTCACCAGAACAGAAAAGGGCAGCCTCCCTTTCTGCAGCCATCTAGCAGAATTGGGGAGAATTACAAGGCTAAATTTTAAATTACAGTGTCCTAGAAACCTAACAAAGATACAAGAATTAAAATATATTAAAATGTGATCATTAATATATAACAACAATAGCACATTTTGAAAAAACACAAATGGAGGGCCTACAGATAAACAGCTTTTGTACAGAGTTTGGAAAAAATTCCTTCTTTGGCCTACAATTCCAAGAACCCCTGGCCATTGTCCAAGGCAACCTGAAGATTCTGGATTTTACAAGGAAAAAAAGTGGCTTCATGAAAAAGCTTTGTTCTTATCTGAAACTACAAGCGCTTAGTTAGCAAAAACATGTCAGTACTTCAAAGTTAAGACAAACGAAAAAAAAATTACAAATTACGCCAGATGATTACTTGCCAAGAAGGAGATTCCCACTGTCCTCAGCATGGATCTTCAAACTGCTTAACTAAGAATCAAAATATATACCTTAAAAAATAAACTGGAAAATATTCAGCAGCTGGAATAATAGATAAGGAGGGAATCTCCCCCGCCCCCAACTGCTGTGGACAAGATAACAATGGTGGCAACAGCTAGTCCAACTGACTCTCCAGACTCGATCTACTGTAGACCAGCAACAGTGGGATCAGTCTTGGTTCTAGTTTCCCATCCTGACTCTGACCACACCCCTTGATCCTGGGGTGTGGAACAAACTGGTCATTGAGTTATTGCTCTGCCAGCAGCCTGCAGCAGTGGTGATCTTCACACAAAGTTGTGAAGATTGTGTCTTCCAACTCTTGTGCCCAAATCAGAACCAACATGTCAGAATAAAGTCATCTTTACCAACTGGGAAAAGGCAAGGAACCAGAAAACTAGGCATCTGACTCCTGTTTAGGTAGTACATAAAAGAGACATGGAATCAAACTACTTCCCTTTGTTTTACTTAATTGCAACTGAAGAGATTTTGCCAAATGAGTAAAGTAAATTGTGAGTAACCCATCCTTCTCCCTCAGTTTTAAAGTACTGCAATACACAGGATTTCATCAAGGACGATTGCTAATAATTCTCCTTGCAACCTCTCTTTCCACACAACACTCTTTATATAAGCCCCGACTACTGTTCTTAGTATATCTAAAGTGCTAATGTGACAGCACTCAGTCACAGCTTATAGATGTGGCATCCTTTCTGCCTCTCCACATTCTATCAAGAGGCATGATCTGCAAAGATCAGCAGCACATGTTTTGCACACTTAAATCAGTGAGAATTGTTTTGAGCAGAATTTTTTAGGGGCATAGACACAGGTTGGAGGACATGATCTTTTGACTTCAAACCCCCATCTTACCAGAACATCCAAAGTGTGTAACCAACTGAAGAAAGAGGGTGAGTAAAAAGCAGAATGGGAACAGTGGAGGGAGAAGCGGAGAAGCCAAGAGAAGAAAATTTGTATGGGGCATTTTTGGAACTTCCTGCTTAATTACAGCAGTCAGGTCTCCAGCACTGTGTGAGCAATAATAAACACCTTAAAGGAGTGAAAATGGCCTCACTGCTGGTTGCCCCAAAACAATACTTTGCAAAACATATTATGCAATAATGTGCAATACAAACCACAATAAAATCAATAAAAGAGGGGAACTGACAAAACTTTCAACACACATACTTTTCTGAGAGGATTCTAAGATCTTTCAAAACTAAAGGGCCTGACATTCAGAAAGGGCCACAGCTACCTAAGGGCTAAGCAAACAAATCATTCTGTAATTCCATTCTACCATTCTAAGCCAAGGCTCACTTCTTGCCCCTCTCCCTCATCTTCACTAGCTTATCTCTTCTTGTTCTGCTCCAGATTTCTAGAGGTTTCTCTATCTAATTCCCAAGGACTGATACACCATAGGCAGATAAAAAATGCCTAGCAACATGTGATTCATTTCCTCCAATCTTAATCCATCTTATCATATGGCCTTACTGTCTTACTGTGACCATTTCCTGACTACACTATTATAGTGCCATTGTTCCACTTTCAGCATCCTATGGAATCCTGGGGTTTGCAGTTTAGCTTCAGTAAACTTGGGCCTCAGTAAACTACAAACCCCTGAATTCCACAGGATGTTGAAAGTGGAATAATAGAACTATATCAGTGTAGTGCAGAAATGGCCTATGTCTGCAAAAGGACAACCATCCACCCCAACGAATCTGAATAACCTAAATATTAATTTGTCAAAGTATGGAATGAATTGCATCTGTAATTATAAAATCTAGTCATCTAAGCCACATGAGGAGAAAATTCACAAATGTATCATTTAACAAATTCATTAACTGGTTGTTTCCAACCTGTGACCTTCACCTATGAATCTTTTTGCCCTATAAGGAGGAACCAAGTCCCTGCTTAAGAAGTCAGTCCAATGAACTTAATTAGAATGAAGATGGCCTGGAGAAGGAGAGCTGCTGTTTGCCCAGCTGAACCTGTTCTATGGGTTATTAAAGGATTTTGGTCCTTGGCTCAGTCACTTTGGCACCTTTAACCAGCTTTAATTCGGTTACCTAAAAGTGAGGAAATGCTAAGAACAAGAAAACAACAAGGGATTATTTTAGCAATCCACTGCTAGCTTCATCTTGCTGTGTCACTCTTAGAAATAGTATTATGATTCCTATTATGCGAGTTGGTTACCTTTTTCAGAGTTAATATTACATGGCCTTACTTCACATGCTGCTTTTATCTCCTTGTCTGTCCTCCTAGGGATCGCTACCTATCACCACCATTACTCTGCTTTCCAGATGTTTTTGGACTGCAGCTCTCATGACCACTCACCATTGGCTATGCTGGTTAGGGCTGCTGGGAGTTGTACTCCGACAAATGGAAGACCACATATTCCCCACTCTGGGTGTAGATGATACTGAATGAGAAGAGCAGTTGGCTTGATGATGGTATCTTTTGAGGGAATCCGAAAGGATGCCTTCATCATTGTATATCACTTTCTAGGCACATAGTCATATGCTTCTCTGCCATCCTCTGCTGCTCATCAACCAGTACATGGCCATACTGGTGGGGCAGGGCAGCATGAAAATAGTGGGTTTCTGAGAGATTGGTCATTGCATGAAGGAGGTAGAGAATTGCAATCTCTGCAAGAACTATATATATATACACATACCCATATAAGGCCCTTTCCACACCTTACCTTGTTCCGGCACTGGGATGCGGGGATCATGCGAGCAGCCTCTACCCCTGCTACTTCAGCTCCGCAAGAGCTGCCTGCTCGCACGAGAGCCCCGCCTCTTCCTTCTGCAGTACAGCCTGGGACTTTCCCAGGCTGAACTGGGGCAGGAAGCACGACTGGCCCAGCTCCAGAGGCTCCACACGCCAGGTATGCTGGGCCCTGGAGCAATGTGCGGTTGCACCCCGGTTTCACCTTCAAGCCAAAAATGAAAAGGTGCACAATCCACCCCTGCCAGCCCCTGGAGCATTGCACGATTGTGAGTGCATCATGCAGATAGCTCCTCACAATCACACAACGCTCCAGACCCTCTTTCGCATGGAAAATGCTGTGCGAAAATGGCCCAGGTTAGATTCACACCTTGATGTGTCACTAACAGGATGCTAATCATGTATGTACAAATATAATTTTATACA